>JAWUZG010000904.1:0-125000 GCA_036785705.1 Acanthornis magna
GGGGGGGTCGCAGCGGCGAGGGCAGCCCCCGTGGCTCGGGGGGGGCCGCGAAGGCCTCGCCCCCCCAGGAGGGTTTGGGGTCCCCCGGGGGGGTCCCGCGGTCCCGCAGGGGGGGCGCCGGGGGGGGGCGATCGAAAGGCTCCGAGCCTGAGCCCCCACTGTCCGAGCGTTCCCGTGGCAACAGCCCTGGGGGGGGGGGACACTGGTGAGACCCCCCCAGAACAGCCCCTGGGGTGAGACCCCCTCAGAACCCCCCCAAGAGATCCTCAGGACCCCCCCATGGGGGTGAGACCCCTCCTCAGACCCCCCCCATAAAAATAAGACCCCCCCGAAATTATTTCAGGAAAATTAGACTCTCCCAAATTCACTCTGATGGGCACGAGACCCCCCCCAAAATCCTTTCCGTGGGGATGAGACCCCTCCCCAACCCTGCCCTGTGTGCCTGAGACCCCCCAGTCATTCCATGGATGAGACCCCCCCCCAAATCATTCTATGGAACGAGACCCCCCCCAAATCATCCTATGGATGAGGCCCCTCCCCAAATCATTCTATGGAACAAGACCCTCCCAAAGCATTTTGTGAAGTGAGACCTCCCCTCAAATTATTCTATGGAATAAGATGTCCCCCCCACCCAAATCATTCTACGGATGAGACCCCCCCCCAAATTGTTCTATGGAGTGAGACCCCTCCCAAATCATTTTATGAGGAGACCCCTGCCCAAGTCATTCTATAAATACCCCCCCCCCAATCACTCTATGGAACGAGACCCCCCCCAAATCATTCTACGCAACAAACCCACCCCCAACCCGTCCCAGGACCCCCCAGGACCCCCCCCAGGCCCCTCCAGGCCCCCCCCTCACCTGAGGGGTGCACGCCGGGGGGGTAGAAGTCGACGGGGGGCCCGCGGGGGGGCAGCAGCCGGGGGTCCACGTACGGCGGCAGCATCACCCAGCGAGGGTCGAAGCCGAGCTGGGGCAGCGCCGGGGGGCGGCCCAGGGCCCCGAACAGCTTGGGGGGCCCGGGGGGGGGCCGGGGGGGGCCGCGCCGGGGGGGGGCACGGCCGCCCCCAGAGCCCCCAGAGCTGGGGGGGCCGCGGGCGGGGCCGGGGGGGGGCCGTGCTGCTGCTGCTGCCACTGCTGCTGCTGCTTGAGGAGCTGCTCCTGGGGGGGCGCGGGGGTCAGGGGGGGCTGAGAGACCCCCGGATTGGGGGGGATGGGCTGAGAGACCCCCGGATTGGGGGGGATGGGCTGAGAGACCCCCAGGGACCCCGGATTGGGGGGATGGGCTGAGAGAATCCCCCGGGAGCCCCCGATTGGGGGATGGGCTGAGAGACCCCCGGGACCCCCACATTTGGGCACATCCTGACCCAAACCCCCAGAACTGGGGGCAGAACGACCTGACCCAAAGACCCCGAAATTCAGGGATGTCATTTTCTCCTCAAAAGGCCCAAATTTGGGGCAAAATCCTCCCAAAAAACCCCTAATTTGGGGGCAGAATCCATCCCCCAAAAACTCCTAAATTAAGAGCAGAATCCAACCCCAAAAAACTCCAAATTTGGGGCATAACCCACCCCGAAAAACCCCTGATTTGGGGGCAGAATCCACCCCAAAATTGCCTAAATTAAGGGCAAAATCCATCCCCCAAAAACTCCTAAATTTGGGCCATAATCTCCAAAAACCACTGAATTGAGAGAAAAATTCACCCCAAAATCACCTGAATAGAGAACAGAATCCGTCCCCCAAAAACTCCTAGATTTAGGGCATGACCCACCCCAAAAAACCTCTAATTTGGGGGCAGAATCCACGCCAAAATAGCCTAAATTCAGGGCAGAACTCAGCCCCCAAAAAATCCTAAATTTGGGGCATGACGCACCCCAAACACCCCTGAATTGAGGGCAAAATTCACCCCCCAAATCCCCAAATTTGGGGCATAACCCCCCCAAAAAAACCCTCTAATTTGGGAGCAGAATCCACCCCAAATTGCCCTAAATTGAGGACAAAATCCATCCCCCAAAATCCCCAAATTTGTAGCAGAACCCACCCCAAAAACCCCTGAATTGGGGGCGAAATTCACCCCCAAAAACCTCAAATTTGGGCCATAACCCCCCCCCCCCCAAAACCTCTGAATTGGGGGCAAAATTCACCCCCCAAAATCCCCAAACAGGGGCAGAACCCACCCTCTCCCAGACCCCCACCCACTGGGGATCTGTGCCCTCCCAGAGCCCCCCCCGAGCCCCCCGGACCCCCGGACCCCTCCCCACCTGCTGCTGGCGCTGGAATCGGGGGGGCAGCGACTTCTGGTACTTGGGGTATGCGGGGGGCTGCGCCGGGGGGGGCTGCCGCGGGGGGGCCGCGCCCCCCTCCCCCCCCTTGGGGTCGCCCTTGGGGGGCGCGGCGGCGGCCGGGGGGGCCGGGGGGGGCGGCGGCTCCTCGGGGGGCTCGGGGGGCACCTCGGGGGGCGCTGGCTCTGCTGGGGGGGGCACGGAGGGTCAGGGGGTTCCTGTGTCCCCCTCCCCACTGGGGGACACCCCCAGACCCTCCCCACAGGCCCCGCGACCCCCATAACCCCCCATGACTGCTATGGGACCATGCCAGACCCCCCAGACCCTCCCCAAATCTGCTGGGGGACACTCCCAGACCCTCCCCACAGCCCCCAGCCCCCCATAACCCCCCAACACTGCTATGGGTCACCCCCAGACCCTCCCCAAATCTGCTGTGGGATGCCCCCACACCCTCCCCACAGCCCCCAGCCCCCCATAACCCCCCAGCCCTGCTGTAGGGCACCCCCAGACCCTCCCCAAATATGCTATGGGACACGCCCAGACCCTCCCCCACAGCCCTCAGCCCCCCATAACCCCCCATGACTGCTGTGGGTCCCCCCCAGACCCGCCCCAAATACGCAATGGGACACCCCGAGACCCCTCCCCACAGCCCTCAGCCCCCCATAACCCCCCAACACTGCTGTGGGGCACCCCCAGCCCCTCCCACACAACCCCCACAGCCCCCATGGGACACCCCCCACACCGAGACCCCCCAAACCCCCCCGGGGGTCCCACCTGCAGCCCCGGGGGCTCCGGCGCTGCTCTCGGGCTCCTCCCGCGGCTCCGCGGGCTCGGGGGGCTCCGGGGGGCCTCGGGGGCGGCGGGCGGCGGCTCGGGGGGGCCCGGGGGGGTCTCGGCGGCGCCGGGGGGCGGCCCCGGGGGGGGTCCCGGCGGGGGGGCGGCGCTCGGGGGGGGCCCCGAAACGCTCGTCCAGGCGCTTGAGCTTCTCGGCGCAGGCGGCGCGGCGCTGCTCGGCCATGCGGCGCTCCTCGGCCTCGCGGCGGCGCCGGGCGCGCGCCACGGCCTGCGACAGCTCGGCACAGCTCTGCCGCCGCCGGCGCCGCCACGCCTCGTCCTCATCCTGCAGGTGAAACACCTGTGTGACACACCTGGGACACCTAGGGATACCTGTGTGACACCTGTGTGACCCTGTGTGACGCTGTGTGACACTGTGTGACACCTGCGCTACAGCCATGGCCTGCGACAGCTCGGCACAGCTCTGCCGCCGCCGGCGCCGCCACGCCTCGTCCTCATCCTGCAGGTAAAACACCTGTGTGACACACCTGGGACACCTGGGTACACCTGTGAGACACCTGTGTGACACTGTGTGACACTGTGTGACACCTGCGCTACAGCCACGGCCGGCGACAGCTCGGCACAGCTCTGCTGCCGCCGGCGCCGCCACGCCTCGTCCTCATCCTGCAAGTAAGGTACCTGTGTGACACACCTGGGACACCTGGGGATACCTGTGTGACACCTGTGTGACACTGTGTGACACTGTGTGACACCTGCGCTACAGCCACGGCCTGCGACAGCTCGGCACAGCTCTGCCGCCGCCGGCGCCGCCACGCCTCATCTTCATCCTGCAGGTAAGGTACCTGTGTGACACACCTGGGACACCTGGGTACACCTGTGTGACACCTATGTGACCCTATGTGACACCTGCGCTACAGCCACAGCCTGCGACAGCTCGGCACAGCTCTGCCGCCGCCGGCGCCGCCACGCCTCATCCTCGTCCTGCAGGTAAAACACCTGTGTGACACCTGTGTGACGCTGTGGGACACACCTGGGACACCTGTACGACACCTCAGAACACCAAGATCACAGCTCAGTACACCAGGGAATCCCTAAACCTGCCCGCGTCGTGCCTCTGTCATATGCCCGTACACCTGGAAACAGCTGGATACACCTGAGCCATAACTGAGAACATCAGAACGCACCTGTATCACACCTGGGCACATCTGTGTCGCACCTGAGCACACCTGCATCACATCTAGGAATACCTATATCATGCTTGGACACGCATCTGTTACACCTGGGCACACCTGTGTCACACCTGAGCACAGCTGTATCACATTTGGATACACATCTGTCACACCTGGGTACATGTAAAGACACCTGAATCACACCTGAGAACACTTGAATGCATCTACATCGCACCTGGGCACACCTGTATCACACTCGGATGCACGTGTCGCACCTGGGTACACGTAAAGACACCTGAAGACTACCTGAACACACCTATATCGCACCTGAGCATACCTGTGTCACACCTGCACGGACCTGTGTCACACCTGGGTATGCCAAGACACCCAAACCACACCTGAGAACACCTGGGTGCACCTGCGTCTCCCCTGTATATATCTATGTCACACCTGGAAATGCCTCGGTGCACCTCAGCACACCTAGATACACGTGTCACACCTGGAAACACCTGAGCACACCTGGGTGCACCTGTGTCACATGTGGCTCACACCTGTCCTACACCTGTCCCCTCACCCCTGTCTGGTCACACCTGTCCGGTCACACCTGTCCGGTCACACCTGTCCCATCACACCTGTCCGGTCACACCTGTCCAGTCACACCTGTCCCATCACACCTGTCCAGTCACCCCTGTCCCCTCACACCGGTCGCACCTGTCCCACACCTGTCCCATCATACCTGTCCGGTCGCACCTGTCCCGCACCTGTCCCATCATACCTGTCCCCTCACACCTGTCCAGTCACACCTGTCCAGTCACACCTGTCAGGTCACACCTGTCGGATCACACCTGTCTCATCACACCTGTCCCACACCTGTCCCCTCACCCCTGTCCGGTCACACCTGCCCCTCACACCTGTCCCACACCTGTCCCCTCACACCTGTCCCACCCCTGTCTCCTCACACCTGTCCCACACCTGTCCCCTCACACCTGTCCGGTCACACCTGTCCCCTCACACCTGTCCGGTCACACCTGTCCGGTCACACCTGTCCCACACCTATCCCACACCTGTCCCATCACACCTGTCCGGTCACACCTGTCCCACACCTGTCCAGTCACACCTGTCCCATCACACCTGTCCCCTCACACCTGTCCGGTCCCGCGCCCCGCACTCACCGGGAGCTCGTTGGGCGTGGCCCAGCTGCCGCGGTTGGGGGGCGGGGGCGGGGGCGGGGCCCGCGCGGGCGGGGCCGGGGCTGGGGGGGGCGGCGGCTCCTTGGGCCCCTCCGGGGGGGACTTGGGGGGCGGCGGCTCCTCCTTGGGGGGGGGCGGCGCCTCGGGGGGGGCCGGAGGCTCGTTCTCCTTCCTGGGGGGACACGGGGCGGTTACGGGGGGCTCCAGGGGGATTTGGGGGCTATGGGGGGCCCTGGGGGGATTATGGGGGGGGCTCTGGGGGATTATGGGGGTCTGGGGGTGCATTACAGTGCCCCACTGTGCTTATGGGGCAGTTCCGGGGGTCCTGGGGGGGTTTTGGGGTGCCCCACAATGGTTATGGGGGTCCCGGGGGGGTGTCAGGGTGCCCCATTGTAGTTATGGGGCAGTTCTGGGGGTCCCAGGGGGGTGTCAGGGTGCCCCATTGTGGTTATGGGGCAGTTCCGGCGGTCCTGGGGGGGTTTTGGGGTGCCCCATTGTGGTTATGGGGGTCCCGGGGGGTGTCAGGGTGCCCCATTGTGGTTATGGGGCAGTTACGGGGGTCCCGGGGGGGTATTGGGGTGCCCCACAATGGTTATGGGGGTCCCGGGGGTGTCAGGGTGCCCCATTGTGGTTATGGGGCAGTTACGGGGGTCCCGGGGGCTTGGGGGCGCCCCACAATGGTTATGGGGGTCCTGGGGGGGTTTTGGGGTGCCCCATTGTGGTTATGGGACATTCCAGAGTCCCCCCACGGCTCTGGGGGGATTCTGGGGCTTTCTGGGGGGTTCTGGAGGGGTCTGGGGGTTCTGGGGGCATTCTGGGGGGGTCTGGGGGGCTGCCCCCCCTCTGGGGGGTGCTCACCCCTCATCGTCCTCGTCCTCGTCCCGCCCGTCCTCCTCGTCGCTGAACTTGAGCTTCTCGCTGTAATCGACCTCCTCGTGCGCTCCTGGGGGGCACGGGGGGTGGGGGGATGTGGGTGGGGGTCCCGCAGCCCCCCCCGAGCCCCCCAAACCCCCCCAGAGCCCCCCAGAGCCCCCAGAGCCCCCCGAGCCCCCCATTACCGGCCCAGCCCTCGTCGTTCTCCTGGTCCAGCTCATCGAACTCCCGCAGCTCGTCCTGGCGCAGCACGGGGGGGCGCGACGGGGGCGACCCCCCCCGCGGCGGGGCCGCAGCCCCCCGGGGACCCCCCGGCCGCGGGAACCTGTGGGGACAGGGTCAGCGTGGGGGGACCCCAAACCGCGGGGGCACGGCAGGGTCGGGCCCAGGGGATTGGGATTTTGGGGTTTCCTCACTGTGGGAATTGGGATTTTGGGGTCAGCCCAAACGGATTGGGATTTTGGGGTTTTCTCCACTGCAGGAATTGAGATTTTGGGGTCAGCCCAAAGAACTTAGGATTCTGGGGTCGGCCCAAAGGCTTTGCGGATTTTGGGCTTTCCTCATCACGGGAATTGGGATTTTGGGGATTTTTCCACTGCAGGAATTGAGATTTTGGGGTCGGCCCAAAGGGATTGCAGATTTTGGGGTTTCCCTGCCACAGGACTTTGGATTTTGAAGCTTTCCCCACCGTGGGAATTAGGATTTTGGGGTTTTCTCCACTGCAGGAATTTGGATTTTGGGGCTTTTCCCACCGCGGGAATTGGGATTTTGGGGTCACCTCAACCAAAGGGATTGGGGTGCAGAGAGGGATTCGGGAATTGTGAGACCTTGGGGATTTTGGGGTCCTCCCTCATGTGAGAATGTTGGCGGAAACAAAAAAAAAAAATTTTTAGCATTCCCCGGACTTGTAAAATTAAAAGTTTTCAGCAGTCGGATGAGAATTGGGGTCTCGGTGCTTTGGGGGCACTCAGGGGGGATTGGGGCCCAAAGCACCAGAGTGGGCAGACCCCCGAGCAAGGGAATTAGGGGAGGGGGCGCTCTGGGTTTGGGGGTCGGGGGGCTGTGGGGACCCCCACTCACCTCTGTGCGTCGGGGCCGCGGAAGGGCCCATAGGGCGGCGGGAAGGGCAGGTACGGGGGGTACATCTGGGGGGGGACACCCCAAAATCAGCAGGGAGCCCCCCCGGACAGGGCGGGGCTCCCCAGGTTTAGGGGAGGGGGCAGCCCCGGTGGGGGAGGGGGGGTCGATACTCACGAAGGGCGGCATCACCCCCCGGTACGGGGGGAAGTGGGGGGGCCCGGGGGGGGCTCCCCCCCCCTCGGCCGGAGGCTCCTCGGCCCCGCGCCCCTCCCGCCAGCTGCCGCCTGGGGGGGGACAACGGGGTCAGGGGGGTCCCGGGGGGTGGGAGAGGATTCTGGGGGGACTTGGAATATTGGGGAGGGTCTCAGGGGTTCCCCAGAGGACGGGGGGGGCTCTCGGGGGGGTGGGAGAGGGTTCAAGGAGGCCTGGAATATTGAGGAGGGTCCCAGGGGGTCCCAAGGGGATTCAGGGGGGCTTGGGGGGGTCTCAGGGGGCCCCCAGCGGTCCTGGGGGGGTCTCAGAGGGTCCCAGGAGGGTCTCAAGGGGGTTCCGTGGGGCTTGGGGGGGGTCTCAGGGGGTCCCAGGGGCCTGGGGGAGTCCAGGGGGGTCCCAGGAGGGTCCTGAGGGTCCCGGAGGGATTTGGGAACCCCATGGGAGAAGAATTGGGGCTCCCTGGCAGTCCCAAAGCTCTAGGGGGGTCTGGGGAAAGGTTCTGGGGGGGTCGGGGGTATCTGGGGGGGTTCCAGGGGGCTTGGGTGGGTCTGAGAGCTCTGGGGGGGGTCAGGACCCCAGAGATGTTGGGGTGGGGGCTCCCTGGTGGTCCCAGAGCTCTGGGAAAAAGTTTTTGGGGGGATCAGGGAGGTCTCAGGGGGGGTTCCATGGGTCCCAGGGGTCCTGGGGGGATGGGAAGCCCCCCAAAGGTCCGGGGGTGGGGTCGGGGGGTCACTCACCGTGGGGGCGGGGGCTCGGTGCGCGCCCACCCGACGCGTCGGCAGCGCCCCCCCCGCTCGCGGCCGCCCCTCCCCCGCTCGGCGGCCGCCCCCAAACTGGGGAACTCCTCCCGCGAGAACCGGCCCG
The DNA here is from genome assembly GCA_036785705.1 of Acanthornis magna. NCBI lineage: Eukaryota > Metazoa > Chordata > Aves > Passeriformes > Acanthizidae > Acanthornis > Acanthornis magna. The sequence goes on from JAWUZG010000904.1 coordinate 8,466, forward strand.
GGAGGGGGGGGGCCCTGGCACCTGGGGGGACATCGGGGGGTCAGGGGGGGCCCTCAAAACCGGGCAGGCCCCCCAAAACCCCCGGTGAGGAGTCTGGGGGGGTCCCGGAGGGGTCTCCTGAAGGCGGGGGTCTCTCACCATCGGCGGGGGTACCGCTGGCCTGCGCCCAGGACTTTGCCGCGCTTGGCGGCGGGGGGGGGGTTCTGCGGGGGCAGATTCGGGGGTCAGAACGGGGGGCTCTGTGGGGGGGAGGGTCGCGGGGAGGGTCGGGGGCTCGGGGGGGTCTCACCTCGGGGGTCCCCGGGGTCCGTGTCCCCCCGGTGCCGCTCGCAGGCGGCTGCGAATCCGGCGGGTGACGGCGACTGCGGCGGGGGAGGGGCGGAGGGCTCGGAACTGGGGGGGCACGGGGGGGTCAGGGTGGCTTGGGGAGGGGCCAAGACCCCCATTTTGCCCCAAAACCCCCAGCTGACACCCAGGACCCTCAGACCACCCCCAGGACCCCCAGACTACCCCATTGCTAGTACCCCCCCACCTGCGGGGGCCGGGGGGGGGTCACTCCGGCCAGTCCATCCCAGAGTGCCCCCAGCCCCCCCCCCAGTGTCCCCAGCGCCCCCCAGGACCCTCCCCAGCAATGGGGTCAGGGGGCTGCCCCATCCCAGGGGAGCCCCCTCCCCACCCGCAGGGGTCAGCGAGGGTCACTCCGGCCACCCCCTCCCCCCCGTGCCCCCCAGCCCCCCGGGGGTCCCCACCTGCGGGGGTCGGGGGGGGTCGCTGCGGCTGGCCCATCCCGAGCCGTCGCGGGGCACGAGGGCCACGTTGGGGTCGTTCCCTTTGTTCTCGGCCTTCAGGCTCGGCAGGTGCGCGGGGGGGGGCATGCGCCGGGTGGGCACCTTGCCCAGGCTCTGCAGCCCATGGCGGGGGGCGCCTGGGGGGGGCACGGCTGGTGGTGACCCCCCCCGAGCGGCCCCCGGGACCCCCAAACCCCGCTGAGACCCCCAAACTCCGCTGAGACCCCCAAACCCCGCTGAGACCCCCAAAGCCCCCACACCCTGCCCGGACTCTGCAGCCCACGGGGGCATCACAAGGAGGGGACCCCTGAATCCCCTCCCCAAACGCGGGGTCGCACAGCCCCCCCAGACCCTCTGAGCCCCCCAAACACAGCCATGGGGGGGGGGTCACACAAGAGAGCACCCCTAGACCCCCCAAATGAGGATGAGCGGGGGTCCCACACCATCCCCCAGACCCCCTGGACCCCCAGGGCCTCCCAATCCCCCCTTTGGGACCCCTCCTCAATTCCTGACCCCCCAACCCCCTAAAAAATCGGGGGATGGCAACGTGGGGATCCTCGAACCGCCCCCTCCCGCCTGCGGGCACCCCCGAGATCGCCCCCAAAACGCTGCTCCGGGGGTCCCTCGGTGTCGCGGTGGCCCCGGGCCGTACCGGCGGCGCGGGGGGGCTCGAGCGGCCGCCCCCGGTAGCTCTCACTGAGGCTCAGGCAATTGTAGCGCCGGCCCCGCGCAGCCCGATCGCTCATGGCGCCGCATCGGCCGCGGGACCTGCGGGGAGACACCGGGGGTCACACCGGGGGGACACCGGAGGGGTCACCGGGGGGTCACACCGGGGGGGTCACACCGGGGGGACACCGGCACCGCGCGGGGAGGGGACACTCGCGGATCGGGGAGTGCCGGTCCCCTCAGGCTTGCGGAGGGCCGGGGGGGGTCACAGGCCGCGGCCCCGCCGGGGAGAACCGAGGACACCGGAGGGGGGAGCGGTGTCACGGAGCCGCACAGGCCGCCCCCCGCACACCCCCTGACCCCGAGCAGGCCCCGCCCCCCGGTACCGGGACCCCCGGCCCCGCCCCCTCCCGTTACCTGGGCCGGGGGTGGGGGGATGGGACCCGGTGTGAGGGGGGGTGGGGGGCGTGAGGAGGGGGGGCCTCGCCGTTCCAAGATGGCGGCGGTGCCGGCGCAGCCGCGGCCCGGGCGGGGGGGTGCGGGCGGATCGCGGCCCCCGCCGTGCGCCGCCGCGGCCCTGCCCCGGCCCGTACCCACCTGTCCGCCCCGGGCGGGCTCCGCGGCGGCGGCCGCGCGCTCGGGGGCCGCGGGCGGGGCGGGCGGGCGCCGGATGGCGGCGGATTCCGCTGCCCCCCCCCCTCCCTCCGACACGGCCCGCGGGGCCTCCGCGCATGCGCCGCGCGCCTCGGGCCGCGCCGCGCGGGGGGCGGGGCCGCCGCGGGCCGCGCCGCCATTGGCTGAGGGAGCCGCGCGGGCGAGACCATTGCGGGGGGAGGGCGGGGAGAACGAGCCGCGCTCGCGTCCCGCGCGCCCCCCCCACACACTCAAGGCGGCGCCCCCGCCCGCGGAGTGGAGCGGCCCGGGACACGCCCCTCCGGCCTTGGCGGTGACGTCATTTCGCGCCGCCCCAGCGGTGCCGGTGCCGCTGCAGCGCCCCCCAGCGGCGGGACGGGCCCGGCGCTGCTCGTTGCCGTGGCAACGGGAGCCACGCCCCCCTCGGGGGGACACTGGGAGGGACTGGGAGGGACTGGGAAGCACCGGGAGGCACTCCGCACCCCGGGGTTCCCCCTCGGCTCTGCCGGGGGTGGGGACATCCCCCCAAAAAACCCTCGAGGGGGCGGGGGAACCCCCGCCCCGCCCCCGCGCCCAGGCCGAGAAACCTCAGGCTCGAACATTGCGCCCAAATTCCACTTTATTGGGACTTTCCAGAATAAATTACACAGGCAGTCAATAAATTACCGGCCCCACCCCAAAAGTGGTGGCTTTTTGGCCGCGAATGCACCATAAATACATAAAAGTCTATAAAAAAGTGATACATATAAAAAGAACTACAAAAACCACAAATTTACACAAAATCTATAAATAACGCAATAAATAAAACTTCGGCTTTTCCCAGCCCGTTCACTATGTGATTGCTGATCTCAGTTCTGCGCTCTGGTCCTGACCGATCCCAATTCTGTCCCTGACCGATCCCAATTCTATCCCTGACCGATCCCAATTCTATCCCTGACTGATCCCAATTCTGTCCCTGACCGATCCCAATTCCATCCATCCCTGATCGATCCCAATTCCATCCATGTCTGACCGATCCCAATTCTGTCCCTGACTGATCCCAATTCTATCCCTGACTGATCCCAATTCTGTCCCTGACCGATCCCAACTCTATCCCTGACTGATCCCAATTCTATCCCTGATCGATCCCAATTCTGTCCCTGACCGATCCCAATTCTGTCCCTGACCGATCCCAATTCCATCCATCCCTGATCGATCCCAATTCTATCCCTGACCGATCCCAATTCTGTCCCTGACCGATCCCCATTCCGTCCATCCCTGACCGATCCCAATTCCATCCATCCCTGACCGATTCCATTTCCCATCCCTCCCAGTCAGGGACGGACGGAATCAATCGGGATCAAACTCCCTCCACCCCTCCGACTCCCACCGACCCCAATTCCACCCCCCGACCGCTCCCTCCTCCTCTCCCCCCCCAATCCCACCCCATTCCCCCCCCTAATCCACCCCCAGCACCCCGAAATAAGCCTGTCCGGCGCCGTGCAGGTCCAGGAAGCGCCCGGCCGAGGTGGTGGCGGCCAGCTGGTCCCCGCGGCGCAGCTGGAACACGGCGCCCTGGTACAGCGACTCCACCCAGAGCCCCCCGGGACCCCCGCCCCGGCACACGGAGCGCGCGGCGCGGAGCAGCGGCACGTCCCGGGGGTACTCCCGGGAGAAGCGGGACACGGCCAGGCGCAGCGGCCGCCGCGGGGCCCGGGCCGGGCAGCGCGAGCCCTGGAAGGCGGCGGCGGCGTAGACGAAGTAGAGTCCATCCCGGGGCACCACGAGGCGATTGCCGCGCAGACGGACACCGTTCCGCACCAGCGCCGGCGCCACGCCCGCCTCCCACACCAGGGACCCCCGGGAGGAGGGCCAGGAGGAGGCTGGGGAGAGAAATGGGGGTCAGGAACCCAAAAACCCCAAAAAACCCAACCTCTCACACCAGGGACCCCCGGGAGGAGGGCCAGGAGGAGGCTGGGGGGAGAAATGGGGGTCAGGAACCCAAAAAAACCCAAAAAACCCAACCTCTCACACCAGGGACCCCCGGGAGGAGGGTCAGGAGGAGGCTGTGGGGGGGGGAAGGGGTCAGGAACCCAAAAACCTCCAAAAATATCCGAAAGACCCTAAAAAACCTTGCCTCCCACACCAGGGACCCCCGGGAGGACAGCCAGGAGGCGAAACGGGGGTCAGGACCCTAAAAAACCCCAAAGACCCCAGGGTCTGCTGTCCTCTCCCTCATGTCCCACACCCCTCGTGTCCCCACACTCCCTTAGAGTCCCCTCGGTGCCCCCCAGGACCCCCAAAGCTCCCCCAAATTTCCACTCCACCCCCTCCATGGCCCCCCCGGTGTCCCCCCATGTCCCCTCGGTGTCCCCACAGTGTCCCGCACTCACCCACGACGTGAGCAGCAGGTTTGTCCCCTCTCGTCACCTGCGGCAGCTCCGGGGAGGCCCCTGGGGACAAAGGGGGGGTTGGGACACGGGGGGACACGAGGAGGGACCCCACAGAGGGGGTGGTGGCCCCAAAAGGGGAGTATGTGGCAGCCGGGGGGAATGTGGGGACAGGGACAGGGACCCAGAGGGGACACGGGGAGTGCCACTCACCAAGCGCTGCCGGGGTTGGCATCTCTGGGGGGCCCTGGGGGGGACAGAGAGGGGTCAGAGGGGGGCTGGGCACGGTGGGGGACAAGGGGGACACAGAGAGGGATGGGGGGGGGACAAGGCGGGGCACAGAGGGACACCCAGGAAACACAGGGGACAAACGGGGGGGGACACAGAGGGACATGGGGGGGACAACGGAGACACAGAGGAACACGAGGGGGGACAAGGACGGGCACAGAAGGACATAAAGGAGACAAGGGGGACACAGAGAGATATGAGGGGGGACAATGGAAAGACAGAGGGACATGAGGGAAGACACAGAGGAACATGAGGGGGGACAAGGGGGGACACAGAGGGACATACAGGAAACACAGGGGACAAACGTGGGGACACAGAGGGACATGGGGACACAGAGGAGCAGACACGGCGACACGGGGGGGTCCATACCGGGGGGGGCAGGCGGGTGGCAGCCCCGGGGGGCGGCAGCAGCAGCAGCAGCAGGACGAGGACGAGCGCGGTGACACCGACGTCGGGGACATGGTGGCACCGTGGGGGCCGCGGGGGGGGCCGGCCATGGCGGTTCTGAGCCGGCCCGGCCCCCCCCCAGAGCCTTTATGGCCCCCCCGGCCCCCGCACGGGGCGTCACCGACCCCGGGACACCCCCGGGACAGGAACAGGAACAGGAAAGCCCCGGGGGGGCCCCGAGTGCTCCATTGGGGGGGGGGTCAGGGTTTGGGGGGGGTCAGAGCAGCCCCCCCTCCCTTCCCCCTCCCCAAACCCTGCAGCCCCCCCCCCCGCAATTTTCCCCCTCCTAAATAATTAATCATTCCTTAATTAACATGCTGCATCACTAATTATCCCCCCTCCCCCCGACACTTTCTTAATGGGAAAACCCGGCGGGGGCGGGGGGGGAAGGATGTGGTGGGGTGGGGTGGGGGCCCCCCCAAAGCGGAACCACCCAAAACCGCCCTCGTGGGGCCCCGAAAGCTCCGGGGGGGGCCCCAAAACCACCCCGGGGGGGACCTGAAACCATCGTGGAAGGACCCGGAAAATCTGCCGGGGTGGGGGGGGCCCAAACCGCCGCCGTGGGGGCTCCGAAATCACCGGGGGGGGCCCCAAAACCATCGTGGGGGAACCCGAAAATCTGCGCGGGCGTCCGAAAGTCTCATGGGGACCCAAAAACCTCGGGGGGGGCCCCCAAATCTGGCGCTTCCACCCCCAAATCCACGCCCCCCCCAGCAGGAAAATCTCAGTGTGCCAAATTTCGCTGGCGGGGGGCACTGACACCCCCCCCCGTTTATTGTCCCCAACCCCTGGGGGGGTCTGTCCACGCAGATCTCGGTTTGGGGGGTCCAGCCCCCCAATCCCAGGCCCCAAATCCCCCCCGGGTGGGGGGCACAGACCCCTTTTTTACTGCCACTTTAAGTCCCACTTCGGGTGGTCCCTTCAGAGCCCCTGAAGGCCCAGTTTTGGGGGATTTTTTTTCCTTTTCAATCAAAAATTCAAAGATTTTTGTCCTTTTCGGAGCTTCCCTCGACGCAGTTTAAGCTTTCCTCAGCACCCCCAGACCCATTTCGAAGGTTCCTTCGGAGCAGGGGGGGTCCTGGGGGGATTTTCAGCCGTTTTCGGCATTCTCTCGGTCTTTTTCGGACTCTTGGGGGTCTCAGCGCTCAGCCCTCGCCCCGAGCGGCTCCAGCTCTGACACATCTGGGGAGGGGAACACAGCGCTGGGACCCCTCCCCAGGGCGGGGGGAGCACCTGGGAAGGTGGGGGGCGTTCCAGGGTGGGTGGCGGGGCCGGGGGTCGCACCTCGTTCCCGGGGGGCTCCCAAAATTCCTTCCCTCCTCCTGCAGGAGCCGCTCGGGGGGCCCGGGGGTCTCACCGCGGTCCCGCCGGGTTCCCACAGCGGAGCCGGGCGGAAGTTCCCTCACGAGCGGCCGGAAGTGGAGTCGAGTGAGGGCGGAAGTGGCGCCAGGGTGATGCGGCGCCCCCCAGCAGCGCGGAGGACCAAGTCAGCCCCGAAAAGCACTGGGGGACGGACCCCCCCCCTCAAATCGGGGGTTCACAGCCCCGGTGGGAGACCCTCCCCCTTCCTAACCCCCCCCCGGCTCATCGTGGGGCCGGGAACGCGGCGTTTCACCGCAAATTCCTCAATGGGGGGCGCTGGGGGGTGTACGCGGGGATGGGGGGGGTTGGGGGGCTCAGGGGAGTTTCGGGGGCTCAGGGGGGGTCCCGACTCGCCCGGGGCGGGGGCTCGGGGGGGTCCCAGCGCTCCATGTACTCTCTCAGTTGGATCTCCCAAGCCCGCGCCGCCGCCTCGGAGCGGAACCGGGACCGCGCCTCGCTCCGCGCTTTGCCGCCCCCGACCCCTCCCGCGGCCAAGCGGCCCCCCCGGGGTGGGGGTCCCGCCACGGCCGCCACGTCCCCCGGCCCGAAGTGGGTGACGCGGGGCCGCGATCCCGGCCCCCAGCCCAGCCCGCCCCGGTCCCGCTTGAGCTCGGTGGGCACCGGGAGCCGCCGCCCGTGGCCCCCCCGGCCCAGGCCGCCCCCGTCCCAGCCGCCCCGCAGCAGCAGCCGGTAGCCCGGGTTGGAGGGGGGGATGTGCAGCGGCTCCGGGGGCGCGGGGGACGCCCCCAGCCCCAGCCCCAGCAGGTGCGCGGTGGAGCGGCGGTGCCGCGCGGGGGGGTCGCGGAACACGGTCCCGCAGCTGCGGCAGAAGTGGGGGGAGTCCGGGGAGCTGCGGAGAATAAACTCTTGTTAGGAACGTTAACTAATTAATTAATAATTTGGGGGGTCAGGGCTTGGCGGGGATCGCACCTACCTGGGCGGCTCCTCCCCTTCTCCCGGAGGGTCCCGGGGGCGCTTGCGGGAGCTCTGAGGGGGCTCCGGGCCGTCCCCCTCGGCGATCAGACTCTCGTAGAAGTTCCGCGCGTCGGCCCCGGGGTCGGGGGCACCCGGGGAGGGCTCGGGGGGCGGAGGGGGCGGCTCCTCCTGCAGCCGCCCGTCCTTCCAGCGCCGGCCTGGTCCCGGCCCCGGCGGAACGCGATCAGCGACATGGGGGTCCGGGGGGGGGAGGGTCACCGGGAGGTCCCCGGGGAAGTTTGGGGTCCCTGGGGCTCCCGATCGGACCCTGCAACCACTGCCGGAAGTTGTGAACGGGGCGGGCGAACCACGTGACACCACGGCGGGCGCTGATTGGTTGGTGCTGGCGCGGGACCAGAGTTCGGGCGGAAGCGAGTCGGAACACGGCGCTGATTGGTCGATCCCGACCCGGGGGCGGGGTTTGAAGCGGAAGTACCAAGCGGTGTGCGCTGATTGGTTGGCTCCGCCGAGGGGGAGGGGTTTGGGGCGGAAGCGGCGGCTACGCGTGCGCGGATCGTGCCCGGAGCGCCCCTAAAGCGGCGGGTGAGGGGGGCCCTGGGAATTTGGGGGCTCTGAGGGCCTTTGGGGGTCCCTCGGGGGCGCTCGGGGTCCCTCCGGCCCGCGCGGCGGGGTCGGATCGGCCGCGGGGATGCGCTCGGGCCCGGGGCGGTTGGGGCGATCGGGGGCTGTGAGAGCCTGGGGGGGCTCGGGGCGGTTTTGGGGCGGTCCCGGAGCGTTTGGCAGTTCCGGGGGAGGTTCACCGCCGCCGTTCCTCTCCCCAGAACCCCGGGACCATGAGCAGCTCCGAGGAGGTGTCGTGGATCTCGTGGTTCTGCGGCCTCCGCGGCAACGAATTCTTCTGCGAGGTGGGCACAGGACCCCCGGGAGCCCCCCGGACACCCCCGGACATCCCCCGATTCCCGGAGTCCCCCTAAAGCCCCGATCCTTCTTTAGATCCCCTAAACCCCCAGACTCCTGATCCTTTTAAACCCGGGATCTCCACAAACACCCAAACCCCTGACCCACGCCACCCCCCTGAGCCCCTCGCGACCCCCCCAAACCCCAATTTACCCCCCCAAACCCCAATTTCCCCCCCCAGGTGGACGAGGATTACATCCAGGACAAGTTCAACCTGACGGGGCTCAACGAGCAGGTGCCCCATTACCGCCAGGCCCTGGACATGATCCTGGACTTGGAGCCAGGTACAGCCCAGGGGAGGTTTGTGGGCTCGGGGGGGTTCTCAAAATCTCTTTAACCCCTTCTGTGACCCCCCTCAGATGAGGAACTGGAGGACAACCCCAACCAGAGCGACCTGATCGAGCAGGCGGCCGAGATGCTCTACGGGCTGATCCACGCCCGGTACATCCTCACCAACCGCGGCATCGCTCAGATGGTGCGGCCCTGACCCCCCCGGGACCCCCCCGGAGCCCCTCCTGAGCGCCCCGGCACGGGGACACCCCCCCTGACCCCCCCTGTCCCCCCCACAGCTGGAGAAGTATCAGCAGGGGGACTTCGGGTACTGCCCGCGGGTGTACTGTGAGAACCAGCCCATGCTGCCCATCGGTACTGGGGGAACTGGGGAGACTGGGAGGGACTGGGGGGGTCTGGGTGGGGGTCCTGCCCGTGAGAACCAGCCCGTGCTGGGCTCCCATCGGTACTGGGGGAACTGGGGAGACTGGGGGGGTTTTGAAGGGGTCGCAGAGGGGGTTTCGGGGGAAAACCAGTGGAATTTGGGGGAAAACGACTAGTGGGATTTTGGGGATAAACTGGTGGGATTTTGGGGAAAAGAACTGGTGGGATTTCGGGGATAAAGTGGTGGGATTTTGGGGATAAAGTGGTGGGATTTTGGGGATAAAGTGATGGGATTTTGGGGATAAAGTGGTGGGATTTTGGGGAAAAGTTGGTGGGATTTCGGGGATAAAGTGGTGGGATTTTGGGGATAAAGTGGTGGGATTTTGGGGATAAAGTGGTGGGATTTGGAGGAAGAGTGGTGGGGTTCTGGGGAAAAGCCGTGGGGTACGCCCAGGGGGATTACTTTGGGGAGGAATTCTTTGGGGTTGTTTTGGGTCGGGGTTAATTTGCGATGGGTTATTTCAGGGGGTGTTTTTTTGGGGTCGGGGTCGTTTTGGGGGTTATTCGGGACGGTTATTCTGAGGAGGGGTCTCTGCTGCCCCCCAGGACTCTCGGACATCCCCGGCGAGGCCATGGTCAAGCTGTACTGCCCCAAGTGCATGGACGTTTACACTCCCAAGTCCTCGCGGCACCACCACACCGACGGCGCCTATTTCGGCACCGGATTCCCCCACATGCTCTTCATGGTGCACCCCGAGTACCGCCCCAAGCGCCCCGCCAACCAGTTCGTGCCCAGGTCAGAGGTTTACCCCAAAAAAACCCCCAAAAACCACAAAAAAAACCCGGTAAAAATGGCCCGAGAACTTAGAAAAACAGCCCCGAAAATCGCAAATAGGATGCGGCAAAAATTACCCTAAAACGTAAAAAATGTCTCAAAAAAACCCGGTAAAAATGGCTCGACAGCTTAGAAAAACAGCCCCGAAAATCGCAAGTAAAATGCAGTGAAAATTACCCTAAAACGTAAAAAAGATCTCAAAAACCCCCATAAAAATGGCCTGAGAAGTTAGAAAAACACCCGTGAAAATCCCAAATAAGACACGGCAAAAATTATCCCAAAACGTAAAAAAGAATCCCCAAAAAATCCCCAAATGAATCATGGTGAAAACGACCACAAAATCTTAAAATGAATTTAAAAAAACCCCGAATGAAATACAGCAGAAATGCTGTCAGGACTGAAAGTTCAAAGATTTTGGAATTTTTTGAATTCCGAAGTTCATTCAAAAAATCCTGAAAAGTAAGAAAGGTGTAAAAATTGACCCCAAAATTTAAAAAAAAAAAAAAAAAAAAAAAAAAAAAAAAAAAAAAAAAAAAAAAAAGGAGCCTAAGAAAACAGATTTTCAGCTAAAATGGCTGGCATGAATGGGTCCACAACTGAACGAAATAATTTTAAATGCCCCCGAAAATATAATGGCAAAAATGATGCCGAAACTCAAAAACCTACCTCAAACTCCCCCCAAAAACTAAAAAAAAAAACTCCTCAAAGCTCCCCAAATAATTGACAATTAAACCCAACCTCCCCCCCAAAAAAACCCAAAAACTCCCTCTGCCCCAAAAACTCCAAAAGAGAACTCAACTTTCCCCAAAAAACTCCCCAAACCTCTAAAACCTACCCAAAAAAATGGAACTTTGTCCCCGTTGTCTCCGATCCCTGCTGAGGTCACTCTCCCTGGTCACTCTGGATCCTTCTGGGGTCTCTCTGTCCCTGTCCCCTCTGTCCCCAGTATTTGCAATATTCCCAATTTTCCCAAATTCCCCTTTTTTTCCCCGCAGGCTGTACGGGTTCAAGATCCACCCCATGGCCTACCAGCTGCAGCTCCAGGCCGCCAGCAACTTCAAGAGCCCCGTCAAGACCATCCGCTGAGGGACCCCCAAAAAAACCCCCCCGGGACCCCCCAAACCCTCCCCAGACCCCCCTGACCCTGCACCCCCCCTGCAACCTCCCCATAAAGAGATTTGGGCTGAAACGCGGCGTTCTTGGCTCTTTTTGGGGGAGAATTTGGGGTTCTCGAGGCCGGCTGAGTGCTGTTCGGGCTGCTTTGGGAGGGGTCTTTGAGGAATTTTGGGGGATTCGGGCAATTTTCGGGCTGATTTGGGGCAATTGAGGTTGGTTTGGGGAGTTTCGGGTGGGGTTTGGGATTCGTTCAGGAGCATTTGGGGCCAATTTGAGCTGTTTGGGGACGATTTAAGCCTTTTGGGAGTACTTGGGCCTGCCTTTGGGTCATTTTGGACTGATTGAGAGCAGTCTGAAGAACGGTTCCAGACGGTTTTGGGATCTCTCGGCCCCTTTGCCCCATTCCCGCCCCTTCCGCTGCATTTTGGGGCAATTCCAGCCAATTTTGTGGCATTTTGAGGCGTTTTCGCGCCTCCGTACGGCCCCTCCTCAGTTCCCATGACAACGCCGTCATATTGCCCCGCCCCGTTCCCATGGCAACTCCGCCATTTTGCCCCGCCCCCGTTCCCATGACACCGCACTGTGGGCGGGGCTTTCCCGGCAGTTCCCGCCCTCGGCCCCGCCCCGGAAGCGCCGTTTCCCGGAAGGACCGCGACTTCCGGCGCCGCGGTCATGGCGAAGCTGCTGAGCTGCGTCCTGGGCCCGCGGCTCTACCGGGTCCACCGGCCCCGCGCGCTCGGCGCGGCCGGGGGGGGCCCGGGGGGGCCGCAGGGGGAGGAGGGCGCCGGGAGCGAGCGCGGGGAGCCGGCCTGGGTGAGCGGCGTGGGGCGGGGGCACCGGGCGGGGCGGTTGCCATGGCGACCGCGGGGCCGCGGACCCCCCGAGCCCCGCGCTGACGCCCCCCGCACTCCCCCAGGACTCCTATTACCAACCGCGGGGGCTGGAGAAGCACACGGACAGTGTCCTGGCGCTGGTGAGGGCGGGGGGCTCCGCCACCCCCCCCGGGACCCCCCCGGCTCCATCGGTGTCCCCTCCCCCTGCTCGGGGGGTCCCCCTCCCTCTGCGCCCCCCTCTTATCTGCTATAACCCTGGAGATCCCCCCCAGACCCCATTTCCCCCCACCCTAAATTGGGGACCCCCCTCCCGAGGCCCTCCCCGCGCCCCCAGACCCCATTTCCTTTCTGCCCCCAATTCCCGGCCTGGGCCCCCTCCGGGGCCCCCCCGGCGCTCGGGGGTCTCAGGGGGTCCCGGGGGTCCCGCAGGCCTCGGTGCTGTGGTCCATCTCGTACTACGCCTCCCCCCTGGCCGTGTTCTACCTGTACCGCAAAGGTGGGGCCCGGGGGGGTCCGCGAGGAGCTTTGGGGGTCCCGGGGCTGTTTGGGGGGAAATGGGGAGGGTTTGGGGCTGTTGGGGCAGCTCGTGGGGGGCCCAGCTCGGGTTCGGGGGTCTGGGGGTGCCCTTGGCTCTAATTTGGGGCTCTGGGGGTGCCCTTGGTTCTATTTTGGGGTTCTGGGGCTGTTGGGGGGGTCCTGATTCTGGTTTGGGGGGTCTGGGACTGGTTTGGGGACACTGAAGCAGCTTTGGGGGGGATTGTGATGAATTCAGGGGGGTTTGGGGGTCCCTGTCCTGCTTTTGTCCCCCCCAGGCCTCCTGATCATGTACCGGGGGGTCTCGGGGGTCTCTGGATGGTTTAAAGGCTGTTTTGGGGTGTTTTTTGGGGGTCTCTCACCCTTTTTCCCCCCCCCCCCAGGCCTCCTGACCATGTCCCGGGGGGTCTCGGGGGTCTCTGTATAATTTAAGGACAGTTTTGGGGTGGTTTTTTGGGGGTCTCTCACCCTTTTTCCCCCCCAGGACTGCTGACCATGTCCCGGGTGGTCTGGGGGGGGTCTCTGGATGGTTTTGGGGTGGTTTTTTGGGGGTCTCTCACCCTTTTTCCCCCCCAGGACTGCTGACCATGTCCCGGGTGGTGCCCCTGTCGCACTGCGTGGCCACGCTGGGGCTGCTGCTGGCGGGCGTGGCCTGCCTGCGAGGTGAGGGGGCTTTGGGGACACCTGGGACCCCCCGGGGACCCCCCAGGGACCCTCCCTGAGCCCCCCAAGTGTCCCCCCCCGCAGGGCTGGGCCGCTGGAGCAACCCGCAGTACCTGGAGTTCATCGCCGTGCTGGAGGAGAGCCACCGCACCGGGACCCCCGAGGCCAAGGTGGGGCTGGGGACCCCCGAACGGGGCTGGGGACCTCCCGGAGGGTGTCCGGGACTCCCCCCGAGGGGTCTGGGGGGGTCTCAGGTCAGTGTTCTGCCCTCCCCCAGCGCAAACTCGGCCTCTACACCTTCGACTTCCGCAGCTGGCCCGTGGATTTCCGCTGGGACAGCGCCGGCCCCGCGTGGTCAGAGCCCCCCCTGAACCCCCCGGGGACCCCCTAACACCCCCAGAGAGCCCCTAACCGCCCCAGGGACCCCCGAACCGACCCAGGGACCCCCGAATCACCCCAGGGACCCCCTAACCCCCCCAGAGAGCCCCTAACCGCCCCAGGGACCCCCGACCCCCCCCAGGGACCCCCTAACCCCCCTGGGGACCCCTGAAACCCCCGGGGACCCCCGAACTGCCCCAGGGACCCCCGAACCACCCCAGGGACCCCCAAACCACCCCAGGGACCCCCAAACTGCCCCAGGGACCCCCGAACCGCCCCAGGGACTCCTGAACTGCCCCAGGGACCCCCCCAACATCCTCAAATCACCCCGGAGACCCCTGACCCCCCCCAGCCCCCCTTGGGCCCCCCAAACTGCCTTGGGGACACCCCAAGCCCCCCTGGGATCCTCTCCCAAACGCCTCTGGGTACCCCTGACCCCCCAAATTCTCCCCAGAGCCCCCCAAAGCCCCCCTGACCCCCGTCTCGGTTGCAGGGGGGGTGCCCGGGCGGTGCCGCTGCTCCGAGCCCCCCCCCGGCCCCGGGGGGGCTCCTGGGGGCTCCTGGGGGCGCTCCGGAAACTTCCCTGCGCCATCGCCAGGTGGGCGGGGCCTAAAGGGGCGGGGCCTGTGAGAGGTGGAACCTGGGTGGGCGGGGCTTGGAGTGGGTGTGGCTCAGGGAGGGGTGGGGCTTGGGGAATGTTCCTGGGTGGGCGGGGTCAATCAAGGTGGGGCTCTGGGGGTGTGGCTGGGTGGGCGTGGTCAGTGAGGGTGGGGCTCTGGGGGGGTGGCTGGCTGGGAAGGGGTTATTGGGAGGGGGATGGGTGGGGCTGCTGACCACGCCCCTTTTTGAGGTGCCCCACCCATGGGCATGTCCGCGCTGACCCCGCCCATGGGCGTGGCCCGGCCCCGCCCCCAGGCTGCTCCTGGCGCACACCTTGGGCCGCAGGATGCTCTTCCCTGGCTCCGTGAGGCTCCTGCAGCGAGCGCTGCTGCCGACGCTGCTGCAGGGCCAGGCGCGCCTCATCGAGCAGGTCAGACCCCAAAATATCCCAAAAATATCCTAAAATAACCCCAAAATACACCCACGCTGCTGCAGGGCCAGGCGCGGCTCATCGAGCAGGTCAGACCCCAAAATATCCCTGAAATATCCTAAAATAACCCCAAAATACACCCACACTGCTGCAAGGCCAGGCGCGCCTCATCGAGCAGGTCAGACCCCAAAATATCCCTGAAATATCCTAAAATAACCCCAAAATACACCCACACTGCTGCAAGGCCAGGCGCGCCTCATCGAGCAGGTCAGACCCCAAAATATCCCTGAAATATCCTAAAATAACCCCAAAATAACCCCAAAATACCCCCACGCTGCTGCAGGGCCAGGCGCTGCTCATTGAGCAGGTGAGACCCCAAAATATCCCCAAAATAACCCCAAAATATTCCCAAAATACACCCACGCTGCTGCAGGGCCAGGCGCTGTTCATTTAACAGGTAAAACCCCCATAATATTCCAAAAATATCCTAAAATAACCCCAAAATAACCCCAAAATACACCCACGCTGCTGCAGGGCCAGGCGCGGCTCATCGAGTAGGTCAGTCCCCAAAATATCCTAAGATAATCCCAAAATAACCCCAAAATACACTCACGGTGCTGCAGGGCCGGGAGGGCCTCATCGAGCAGTTGAGACCCCAAAATAACCTCAAAATATCTGAAAATAATCCCAAAATATCCCCAAAATATCCCTAAAATACACCCACACTGCTGCAGGGTCAGGCATGGCTCATTGAGCAGGTGAATCCCTGAAACAACCCCAAAATATCCTAAAACATCCCCAAAATAGTTTCTCTAGAATCCAAAACAACCCCAAACATCTCCAAAAGACTTCCCAGACTCCAAAATAACTGTTCAGTTCAAAAATAATTACTCAACCCCAAAACGACCCAAAAATGACCCCAAAACGACTCCAGAACAACTCCACAGAACCTTGAATAAAAAACCTCAAAAATTAAAAGAATTTAAAAATTAAAAAAATTCAAAAAATAAAAAAAATAAAAATAAATTCCTGGACTTCGAAATGGCTCCCCTGACCCTAAAATCCTTCTCGGACCCCAAAGTCCCCACAATGTCCCCGTGTCCCCAATGCTGTCCCCTGACCCCCACGATGTCCCCGCAGTTCGGGGGCCAGCGCGCCAAGCTGGTGGCTTGTGACGGCAACGAGATCGACGCCATGGTCATCGACCGCCGCGGCCGCGACCCCCGCGGGGACACCCTGGTGAGGGGGGGGGTCCTGGGGGGGTTTTGGGGTCCCCTCGGGGGTCCCTGACCCCCCCGGTGTCCCCCCAGGTGATTTGCTGCGAGGGCAACGCAGGGTTCTACGAGGTCGGGTGCCTGTCCACCCCCCTGGAGGGTACGAGAGGGACCCCAAAGCCACCCCTGAGACCCCCCCGGACCCCCCAAATTCCCCAAATTCCCCAAATTCTTCAAATTCCCCCAAATTCCCCAAACCCCGCACAGAGCTGGGCTGGGATGAACCATGTGGGCTGTGGGGGGGATTGGGTTGAACCATTTGCCATGGGGGGGTTCAGTTGGTGTTTCCCTTTTTTGGGGGTCCCGGGGGTGTTCTGGGGGGTGGGGGTCAGGTTTTTGGGAGGGATTTGGATTGGGGGGGTTGGATTTTGGTGGGGGTTGGATTTGGGGGGAATTTGGATTTGGGAGGTTGGATTGGGAGGTTTGAATTTGGGAGAAATTTGGATTTGGGGGAATTTGGATTTGGAGGAATTTGAATTGGGGGGAGTGGATTTGGGGGGATTTGGATTTGGGGGGGGTTGGATTTTGGGGGTCTTGGGCTCATCCATCCCACCCTGGGCGGGGGGGGGAGGTCCTTGGGCTGCACCATTTCCCTCTGGGGGGTTTCCCTCAGATCTCAGCACATTTTGGGGGGGTCTCTCTGCTTTGGGGATCCCCCCTCATTTTTGAGGAGCCCCCAGCCCCAGCCTGACCCCCCCGTGCCCCCCCAGCCGGATACTCCGTCCTGGGCTGGAACCACCCTGGCTTCGGCGGCAGCACCGTGAGTCTGGGGGGCCCGGGGGGGGTCTCGGGGGGGTCCTGGCAGATTTGGGGGGTTTTGGGGGATTTTGGGGACCCCCGAGCCCCCCCAGAGCGAGGCTGACCCCACGGAGGTGGCGATGGCGGTTCCCTTTATGGGAACTCCAGGGGGGTTTTGTGGGGCAGGGGGTTTTGGGGAGAGGTCCGGGGGTTCTGGGGGGTTTTGGGGGGTGGTCCGGGGGTTTCGGGGGCCGGTCCGGGAGTCCTGAGGGATTTTGGGGAACAGTCCGGGGATCCTGGGGGGTTTTGGGGGCCGGTCCGGGGGTTTTAGGGATCGGTCCGGGTGTCCTGAGGGATTTTGGGGGATGGTCCAGGGGTCCTGGGAGGTTTTGGGGAGCAGTTGGGGGATCCTGAGGGGTTTTAGGGGATGGTCCGGGACTCTTGAGGGATTTTGGGGAACGGTCCGGGTGTCCTGGAGGGTTTCGGGGATTGGTCCGGGTGACCTGAGGGGTTTTGGGGAACGGTCCGGGTGCCCTGAGGGGTTTTGGGGAACAGTCTGGGGGTCCCGGGGGGTTTCGGGGATTTCGGGCCCCCCTGACCCCCCTGGCAGGGGGTGCCACTGCCCCAGAGCGAGGCCAACGCCATGGACGTGGTGATTCAATTCGCGCTGCAGCGACTGCGCTTCGAGCCCCCCAACATCGTCCTGTACGCCTGGTCCATCGGGGGCTTCACCGGTACTGGGGGCACTGGGAGAGACTGGGAGGGGTTCATGGCACTGGGGACACTGTGGGGACACTGAGAGGGCCCTGGGGGGTCACTGGGAGAGCACTGGGAGGGACTGGGGACACTGGGGGGACACTGCGAGGAGTTTATGGCACTGGGGGGGCACTGGGAGTGAGCTGGGGAGGGCCCTGGGGACACTGGGGACACCGGGGGGGACACTGGGAGAGGTTTATGGCACTGGGATGGCACTGGGAGTGAGCTGGGGAGGGCCCTGGGGACACTGGGAGGACACTCAGGGGCATTGGGGACACTGGGGGGGCACTGGGGACATTGCAGAGATGCTGGGCGGGGACACTGGGAGGGATTTATGGCACTGGGAAGGCACTGGGGGACACTGGGGACACTAGGGTGGCACTAGGGACACTGTGGGGACACTGGGAGAGGTTTATGGCACTGGGAAGGCACTGAGGGACACTGGAGGGACACTGGAGGCCACACCCTGAACTCTAGCACTTTGTGGGGGCTGGAGCTGCTCTGGGCTCCGTGAGGGGGGGTCTGACCCCCTGAGGGCCCCCCCAGACCCCCTAAGTGCCCCCCAATGACCCCCCCCGCCCCCCGCAGCCACCTGGGCCGCCATGTCCTACCCTGACGTGGGGGGGCTGGTGCTGGACGCCTCCTTCGATGACCTCGTGCCGCTGGCCCTGAAGGTGCTGCCCCGGAGCTGGCGTGAGTGCCCCTCCCCCCGCCGGGACCCCCAAAAACCCCCGGGACCCCCAAAAACCTTCCTAACCCCTCCCCTCCCCCAGGGGACCTCGTGACCCAAACGGTGCGGGAGCACCTGAACCTCAACAACGCTGAGCAGCTCTGCAAGTATGGGACCCCCGAGAGCTTTTGGGGACCCCCGAGAGCCTTTGGGGACCCCCGAGAGCCTTTGGGGACCCCCCGAGCCCCCCCGGGATGTCTGGGACCCCCCAAACCCCCCCCGACCCCCCCTTTTCACCCCCCAGGTACCAGGGCCCAGTGCTGTTGGTGCGGAGGATGAAGGACGAGATTATCACCACCACGTGAGCACACCCAAAACCCCCCAAAACAACCCGAAAACACCCCAAAACCTCCCCAAAATTCCCCAAAACCTCCCAAAACCTCCCCAAAACAACCCGAAAACACCCCAAAACCTCCCCAAAACCTCCCCGGGACCCCCAAACCCCCCTGACCCCCCGTGTCCCCCCCACAGGGTCCCCGATGACATCGCCTCCAACCGCGGCAATGATCTCCTACTGAAGCTGCTGCAGCACCGGTGGGGGGTTTGGAGGGGTCTGGGGGGTCCTGGGGGGTCTTGGGGGGGTCTCGGGGGTTTTGGGGGGGTCCCGGGGGAGATTAGAGATGTCTGGGGTGGAATTGGGGAGGTCTGGGACAGTTTGGGGGGGTTGGGAAGGGACTGGGGGGGGCTCTGGGGGATCTGGGAAGGGTTTGGGGGGTGTGGGTTGGAGACGTTTGGGGGGTCTTGAGGGGGTCCTGATGGGGTTTGGGGGGTCCTGGGGAGGGTTTGGGGGGTCCCTGGGGGACTCTGGGGGTCCAGAGGGGATCCTGATGGGATTTGGGGGTCCCTGGGGGTCTTTGGGGGTCCCTGGGGGGCTCTGACACCCCAATCCCCCCAGGTACCCCAAGATCATGGCGGACGAGGGGCTCCGGGCAGTGTGGGAATGGCTCAAGGCCACAACCCCTGAGGAGGAGAGTGAGTGACCCCCCCAGCCCCAGTTCGCGGTCTGACCCCAATTTTGGGGTTCGGTTCCCATTTTTAGTGTCTGATTCTCCATTTCCACGGTCTGAACTCCATGTCTGGTGTCCAACTCTAATTTTTGGGGTTTAATTTAACATTTTTGTGTTTTAACCTCTCATTTTCGGTCTTTGCCTCCCTATCCTTGGGCTCTAATCTCTTGGTTTTGGTATCCAGCTCTCATTTTTGGGTCCCTAACCCCATTTTTTGTGTGTCTGACCCCATTTTTTGGCTGTCTAATTCCCATTTCTGGGTGTCTGACCCCCATTTTTTAGATGTTTAGCCCCATTTTTTAGGTGTCTAACCCTATTTTTTACCTGTCTAACCCCATTTTTGGATGTCTAACCCCATTTCCGGGTGTCTGACCCCCATTTCCGGGTCCCTAACCCCAATTTTTGTATCGCTAACCCGATTTTTTAGGTATCTAACCCCATTTTTTAGGTATCTAACCCCGTTTTCGCGTTCCCGGCAGGTTCCGTCCTGCGCCGCCACGCCCTGGACGAGGCCTGGTGCCGCCAGCAGCTCGAGGCCTTCGCCGGTGACCGCAGCCCTCCGTTCCCGTGGAGCCTCGGTCAGGGCGGGGCCGGGGGAGGGCGGGGCTGGGGGGATGGGTGTGGCTGTGGGCGTGGCCCAGGCCCCGCCCCTGACGCTGACCACGCCCCCACAGGTGAGGATCTGAGCTCCGCCCAGCGCCAGCGGCTGGCGCTGTACCTGGTGAGTGGGGGAGGGGCGGTGGGTGTGGCCGGTGTGGGTGTGGCCGGTGGGCGTGGCCCCGCCCTGACCCCGCCCCCCGCCCCTCCCCCAGGCCCAGCAGCACCTGCAGAACTTCGAGGCCTCGCACTGCACGCCCCTCCCCCCGCAGCTCTTCCGCCTGCCCTGGGCGCTGTGACCCCTCCCCCACCCCGCCCCTCCCCCACCCTGCACGCGGCCCCGCCCCTCCCCCCCCCCACCCCCACAGAAGGTTGATCATTAATTAATTAATTAAAAGGATTTTTTTTTTTTTTTTTTTTTTTTTTTTTTTTTTTTGTTCCCGGCGCCTCATTAAGGCAGAGGGGGGGAGGGGCGGCACCGGGGAGGGGTGGAGCTAAAAAATGGGGTGGGGGAGGGGCTTCTGTATGGCCCCACGCCCAGGATGGGGGGGTGGGAAGGAGGAGAGGGGCAGGATCAGCACCGATAGGCTCAGGGCGTGCCGGGGGGCGTGGTCAGGGCCGGCCCCGCCCCGCTGGGCGTGCCCTGAGCAGGACGCAGCAGGAGGTCAAGGCTCCGCCCACTTTGGCCGCCTCGCTCAGGTCCAGCGGCACCAGGGACACGCCCGGAACCTTCTGGAAGGCCTGGGGAGGGGCGGGGGGGAGTCAGGGCATGGCCACGCCCACCGCGGCCACACCCTTCAGTGGCTCCTCCCCCATAGCCCCGCCCCCATCTGTGCCCCCTTGGACCAGACCTGGCTTAGCCCCGCCGTCTTTGACCACACCCGGCTTAGCCCCGCCCTCTTTGACCACACCCCATTTGGCCCTGCCCCAGCACCGCCCCAAAGCACCGCCCCCAGGACCACACCCCGCTTAGCCCCACCCTCTTTGACCACACCCTGCTTAGCCCTGCCCTCTTTGACCACACCCTGTTTAGCCCCGCCCTCTTTGACCACACCCCGCTTAGCCCCGCCCTCTTTGCTCACACTCCCTTGGCCCCGCCCCCCTTTGACCACGCCCCGCTTGGCCCCGCCCCTGGCCCCGCCCACCTTCTGGCTGCGCGGGAACTCCTCGGGGCCGCGGTGCACCAGGACCCCCCCCGGGAGCCCCCCCGGGCGCGTGAACAGACAGTTCCCGGCAGGGTCATCGGGCAGCTCCAGCCGCGAGTACGGGTGGTCCGAGAGCTGCTCCATGGCCTGGCGGGACCCCCAAAGTGACCCTCTGACCCCCCAGAGTGACCCCTGAGTGACCCCTGACCCCCCAAAACTCCCGCACAGTGACCCCTGAGTGCCCAGAGTGACCCCTGAGTGACCCCTGACCCCCCAAAACTCCCCCACAGTGACCCAAGTGCTCAGTGTGACCCCTGACCCCCCAAAGTGACCCCTGAGTCCCCAGAGTGACCCCGGACTGCCCAGATGCCCCCACAGTGACCCCCTGACCCCCCAAAGTGACCCCTGAGTGCCCAGAGTGACCCTGGACTGCCCAGAAGCTCCCACAGTGACCCCTGACCCCCCAAAACCCCCCGCAAAAGTCACCCCGACTGCCCAGACCCCCCAAAACTGACCCCCTGACTGCCCAAAGCCCCCAAAGAGACCCTCTGATCCTCCAGATCCCCCCAAAAGTGACCCCCTCAACCCACAAAGCTCCCCCCCACGACTCTAAACTCCCCAAATCAGAGCTTTCTCCCCCAAACTGGTTCCCCCCCCAACCCAGCCGTGCCCCCCCCGGGGTGTCCCCCCCACCTTGATGGCCCTGCGGGCGCCGTCGCTGCTGCCGTGGGCGATGGTCTGGGGGGCAGCCATGCTGCAGAAACCCTTCAGGCGCCCCCCGCCCCCCACCGGCACCGTGGACACCGTGAAGTCCTGGGGGGGGACACGGGGGGGGTCAGAACCCCCCAGAACACCCTGGGACAATGGGAACCCCCACCCCCAGAACCCCCCATGGACACGGGGAACCCTCCAGAATCCCCCCAAAAACCTCTGGGAGTGCCCCATTAAACCCCCCCAAAATCTCCAGGGATCCTGGGCCCCCCCCGACCCCCCCCGGGGGGTCTGACCCCCCCCAAAGCCCCCCCAAAGCCCCCCGGGGGTCTCACCCTGAAGGTGTCGGCCACGGCCTCGGCCCCGCGCAGGTTGGTCCAGGGGGAGATTCCCACGAAGAATTCCCGGCCTGGGGGGGGCAGGGGGCGGTTGGGACCCCTGGAAGTCCCGGGGGGGGTCCCGGGGGTGGGGGTCCCCCAGACTCACCGGTGAACAGAACGTCGCCCCCGTCCAGCGCCGCCCCCTCGTCCGTCACCGACAGCACGCGGAGCTGGAGCTGCTCCAGCACCTCCCGGAGCCCCCCGAGCTGGGGGGGACATGGGGGGGTCACCGCGGGGGGGGGGGACATCAACCGCGACCCCCCCTCTGCACGCCCCCCACCCCAGGAGTCCCGATCCCCCCGAACGGGTGCAGCTCAGGGGACGCCCCCACCCCAAAAGGACCCCAATTCCCACCCCTCCAGGGGTCCTGATCCAAGTGCAGCTCATGGGACGCCCCCCACCCCAAAAGGACCCCAATTGCCGCCCCCCCCGGCGGTCCCTGAGCCCCCCCGGCCCCGCCCGTACCTCCTCGTGGCGGGGGGGTCCCGGGCGGGTCAGCAGCGCCGTGCCCCCCTGGACCACCACGAGCTCCTCGAGCAGCATTGCCCGCAGCCCCCCCCCGGGCCGGGGGGCAGCTCCAGCACCTGCAGCCCCAAGCGCTGCCGCAGGAGCCCCCCCAGGACCCCCCACTGCCGCCGCGCCTTCGCGGGGTCCGGGGGGGGCCCCGGGGGGGCCCGCGACCCCCCAGCGCCTCCTCCCGGGGGTCCCCCGGGGGGGGCAGCGCCCGGAGCAGGGCGTGGGTGAAGTGTCCGAAGGGCTCGGCCATGGCGGGACGGGGTCGCTTTGGGGCGAAACGCGGCGGTTTTGGGGTCGGGGGGGGTTTGGGGGGGGTCTCACCGGGACCCCCGCCCGGGGGAGGAGGACGAGGAGGAGGGGGAGGGGGCGGGCGGAGCCTTCGGCCTCGGCGCTGCCAGAGCTGCGGGGGGGGTTCGTTACCGCTAATTAACGGGGCTCATTAGCGCTAATAATCGGGGGCAACGCACCCCCCCGAGCCCCCCAAGCGCGGCCGGGGGCGTCCCGAGCCCCTCCGCACCCCCCGGGACCCCCAGAGACCCCTCGCGACCCCCACCCCACCCCAGAGCCCCCCCCGGACCCCGAGACTCCGCAGGGATCCCCGGAGTCCCCCAAAGCCACCCCGGGGACCCCAAAGTCTCCCTGGGGACCCCCCAGAGCCGCCCCGGGACCCCAACCCACAAACTCGGACCCCCAGAGACCCCCGGGGACCCCCCGAGCCCCCCCCGCTGCAGCCCCAGAGGTCCCCGAGCCCCCAAAACCCCCCGGGACCCCCGGAGCCCCCCGGGACCCCCACACCCCCCAGCCCCCCCTCACCCGCGGCCGCCCCGATCCCAGAATGCCCCGCGGCCACGCCCACCCCCATTGTCCGCGCGGGACGGGGGCGGGGCTTCGCCTGGCCACGCCCCCGGCCCCCCAGGCCCCGCCCACAGCGACCCCAGCCCGGACGGGTCCATGAACGCCTTTATTGGGGGGGGGTCGGGAGTGTCGGGGGGGCCATGGGGGGCGGGGAGGGGTCCCGGGGGGGTCACAGCATTCTCCTCATCAGCTCCTCGGCTTCCAGAACGTTCCGCAGCTCCGACTCCAGCTGGGTCAGCTGCGGGGGGACACACAGGGGCTGGGACCCCCCCTGGGACCCCCCCATCCAACAATCCCCCCCAACGCTTCCTGAGACCCCCCAGGACTCCCCCAAACCCCCCCGGACCCCCCCAAATCCCATCCCAGCCCCCCCAGACCTCCCAAATTCCATCCCAGACCCCTCAGACCCCCATGAACTCTGTCCAAGCCCCCCCAAGACCCCCCCAAACCCCCTCCCAGTCCCCCCAGAGCCCCCAGGACCCCCCCAAAACTCCATCCCAGCCCCCCAGGCCTCCCCCCCCCAAGGTCACCTTGGCCGTGTCGGCCTCCTGCACGTGGGGGGGCACCTTCTGGGGGTACCCGGGGCCCCCCCGCCGCTCCCGCAGCCGCTCCAGAGCCTTCTCCAGCTCTTCGCGCCGCCCCCCGAGCCGCGACAGCTCCTTGGGGGGGTCCACGATGCCCTAAAAAGTGACGAAACCCCCCCAAAAACGGCGTCAGCACGTGGGGGGGGGGGCGGTGATGACATCATCGCGGCGATGACGTCACGGGAAGGGGGGGACAGGCTGTGACGTCACCTTGAGCAGCAGGTGGACGGTGCAGCGGTCAGAGGCCACGGCCACGGCGCAGCCCTGGGGGGGATCCTCGCCCCCCCCCAGCAGGCGCACGGAGCCCACCGCCCCCAGCGCCCGCAGCAGCCCCCGGTGCCGCCCGGCCCGGGACCCCCAGGAGGGGTCGGGGCACTGCAGGAAACCTGGGGGGGGGAAAGGGGGGGTCAGGGACCCTCAGAGACCCCCAGGGACCCCCAGAGACCCCCACGGCCTCACAGCCACCCAGGACCCCCAGGAAGGGTCAGGGCACTGCAGGAAACCTGGGGGGGGAAAGGGGGGGGTCAGGGGGTGTGTGACCCCCCCCGGGACCTCTGGAGACCCTCAGAGACCCCCCCAGACCTCCCAGGAGCCCCCCCCACCCCAACTGGGGTCCCCCCAGAGCCCCTTTAAGCTCCACGGGCTCCCCCAAAAATTCCCCTAGGGCTCCCTGAACCCCTTTTGAGCCCCCAAACCCCCATTTAACCCCCCCAAATCCCCATTTTACCCCCACAAACCACAATTTGACCCCCCAAACCCCAATTTGACGCCCCCAAACCCCCATTTAACCCCCCCAGCCCCATACACGGGGGTCTCTGGCGCGTCAGGCCGTGCGCAGCCCGCAGGCTCCGCAGGGCCCTCACGATCCCCAGCACGAAGTCCATGGTGGCCTCAGCCTCCTCGTCCTGCCAGCAGAACTGGGGGGGCACGGGGGGGTCAGGGGGGGTGGGAATCCCCCGGGAACACCGGATTAACCCCCAGACCCCCCCGGGATCCCCAAATTAGCCCCAGGATCCCCCGGGACCCCCAGATCCCCTCTCAGACCCTCCTCAAGACCCCCGAATTAACCCCCAGGATCCCCCGGGACCCCCAAATCACCCCTCAGCCCCCATCAGGACCCCCCTCAGGACCCCCAAATTACTCCTCAGACCCTCCTCAGGACCCCCAGATCCCTCTCAGCCCCCTCTCAGTACCCCCAAATACCCCCTCAGCCCCCCGAGACCTCCCCCGGGACCCCCAAATTCCCCCTCGGCTCCCCAAGACCTCCCCCGGGACCCCCAAATTCCCCCCCCAGGATCCCCCGGGACCCCCAAATTCCCCCTCAGGATCCCCCAGGACCCCCGAATTACCCCTCAGACCCCTCCCAGGACCCCCAAATTCCCCCCCAGGATCCCCCAGGACCCCCAAATTCCCCCTCAGGCCCCCCTGACCCCCTCTCAGACCCTCCTAAGCCCCCCCAATCGCCCCCCCAGGCCCCCCACCTGCTCGGGCTCGGGGTAGGGGGCGAGGCAGATGCTGGGGGGCGCGGGGGGGGCGCGGGGGGGCAGGCGCTGCCACAGCTCCTCGGCCACGAAAGGCATGAAGGGCGCGAGCAGCCGCAGCCCCGCGTCCAGGCACGTGAACAGCGTGTCCCTCGCCGCCGCCGCGTCACCTGGGCGTTGTCACCGCCGTCACCATCGGCATCGGCGCCCCCGAAAACCCCCGGGACCCCCAAACCCCCCCCAAAATACCCCAAAACAATCCCAAAACCCCTGGGAAGTGACACCATCCAAACGCCCCCAGCCACGGTCCCTTGTGGCCTCAGTGTCACCTCGGACATTGTCACCACCGTCACCATCAGCATCGGCGCCCCCGAAAACCCCCGGGACCCCCAAAACGTCCCCAAAAAGTCTCCAAAACCTCCACAAACCTCCCCAAACCTCTCCAAAACCACCCCAAAACCACCCCAAAACCTCCCTAAAACTTCCCCCTAAACCTCCCCAAAACCCCCCCAAACCTCCCCCAAAACCCCCCAAACCTCCCCAAAATCCTCCCCAAAACCTCCCCAAAACCACCCTAAAACCTCCCTAAAACTTTCCCCAAAACCTCCCCAAAACCTCCCCAAAGCTCCCCAAAGCTCCCCAAAGCTCCCCAAAACGCCCAAAATCCTCCCCAAAACCTCCCCCAAATCCCCCCAGGACCCCCAGCCCGGGGGTCTCCCCCTCCCCCCTCACCTCTGTCCTCGTCGCCGTCCCCGTCCTGCCCCTCCCCCTCCCCCTCGGGACCCCCCGGGCCCCCCCCGGGCTGGGCGGGGGTCTCTCGCGCCAGGACAGGCTTCACACACTCCTGGGGGGGAGAGAAGGGTTCGGGGGGGTCAGGGACCCCCGGAGACCCCAAATAATCCCCAATAAACCCCAGAGACCACAAATAACACCCAGGGACCCCAATAAATCCCAGAGACCCCAAATAAAACCCAGAGACCCCAAATAACTCCCACAAACGTCCCCAGGGACCCCCAGGGACCGCCCCAAATCCCCCTGAGCCCCCTGTCCACAGCCCCCCCATACCCTCCTGTACCCCCATAGCCCCCCAGACCCCACAGACCCCCAGACCCCATAGCCCCCCAGACCCCACAGATTGCCCAAATCCCGTACCAGGTAGACGTCGCAGAGCTCGTACACCTGGAAGCTGTGCACGGCCATGGTGACCCCATAGCCCCCAGACCCCATAGCCCCCCATAGCCCCCCAGACCCATTAAATCCCCCATAAACCCCCCACAGATCCCCCACAGACCCCGCAGACCCCATAAATCCCCCATAAATCCCCCGTACCAGGTAGACGTCGCAGAGCTCGTACACCCAGAAGCTGTGCACGGCCGTGGTGGCCCCCGGGAAGTCGAAGCCCCCCAGGGCAGCCCCACAGCTCCGCACTGCTCTGCTGAGGCGACTGCGCACCCAGCGCTCGGCCAGGGACCCCCGGGACAGCGCCTGGGGACGGCCACCGCGTTGGGGACAGCGGGGACATGGGGGACATTGGGGGGATCGGGGACATTGGGGACATTGTGGACATTGGGGATGTTGGGGATAGTGGGGTCAGGGAGGCCATGGGGACATTCGGGGGATCGGGGACATTGGGGACATAGGGGACATTTGGGGACATGGGGGATGTTGGGGACAGTGGGGTCAGGGAGGCCATGGGGACATTGGGGTCACATTGGGGACAGTGGGGACGTTGGGGACATTGGGGACACATTGTGGACATTGGAGTCAGGGAGGCCATGGGGACATTAGGGACACTGGGGACCTGGGGGACATTAGGGACGTTGGGGATGTTGGGGACATTGGGGTCAGGGAGGCTGTGGGGACATGGGGTCACATTGGGGACATTGGGGACACTGGGGACACGGGACAGTCCCGAGGGTCAGCGTACCCCACTGGGGGGGGAGAGTCTCACCCCATAATTGGGGTCCCCTATCAAGGGTTGGGGGTCCCCGTGGGACTGGGGGGGGCTCAGGGGGTCTCTTGGGGGATCCCGGGGGGTCCCAAGGGTCTCGGGGGGTCTCAGGGGGTCTTGGGGTACCTGAGGGTCAGGGGGGATTCTCGGGAAGGTCTCAGGGGGTCCCAGGGGTCCTGAGGGTCTCAGAGGTGTTTCAGGGGGTCTGGGGGGTTTCAGGGGTGTTTCAGGGGGTCCCGAGAGTCCCGGGGGTACCTGAGGGCCTGGGGGGTTTCAGGGGGTCTCGGGATGGGTTTCAGGGGGTCCCGAGGGTCCCGGGGGGTTACCTGAGGGTCCGGGGGGGGCCGGTACCCCTCGCCCAGCGCCCGCAGCACGAACCGCGCGCCGTTCCAGACCTTGTTGCAGAAGTGGCGATAGCCCAGGACGCGCCCCACGTCCAGGTTGATGTCCCTGCCTGGGGGCACGGGGGGGATTTTGGGGTGGGTTTGGGGGGCTGGGGGTGCATTTTGGGGGGTTTGGGGCGGGTCTGGGGCAGGTTTGGGCGTGTTTCGGGGTGTTTCAGGGTTGATTTTGGGGTGGGTTTGGGGTACCCTGTGCCACGTGGGCACAGAGAGGGGTTTGGGAGGGGGTTTGGGGTGGGTTTGTGGTGGGTTTGGGGCATTTTGGGGTGGGTTTGGGGTGTTTTGGGGCAGGTTTGGGGTGTTTTTGGGAGTGGTTTTGGGCTGGTTTTGAGGGGCTTGGGGGATTTGGGGTTGGTTTTGGGGGGTTTGGAGTGGGTTTGGGCGGGTTTTGGGATGTTTTGGGGCACGTTTGGAGTGTTTTTGGGGTGTTTTGGGGTGTTTTTGGGTATCCTGGGCCATGTAGGCACAGAGGGGTTTGGGGGGGTGTTTTGGGATTGGTTTTGGGGGGTTTGGAGTGGGTTTGGGGTGTTTTGGGGTGGGTTTGGGGGATTTGGGGTTGGTTTTGGGGGTTTGGGGCAGGTTTGGGGTGTTTTTGGGGGCATTTTGGGGGTTTTGGGGTACCCTGGGCCGTGTAGGCGCAGAGGGCGAAGCGCAGCGCGTCCGTGCCACACTCGGGGATCCCCTCGGGAAAGTCTCGTTTCTGGGGAGGGGGCGGTGTCAGTCCGGGAGGGGAGAGACAGCCCCCCCAAACCCCTCCCCAATTTCCCCCAGCCTCTCCCCAAGACCCCCGGGCCCACCTGTCCCACCCCAAACCCCTCCAGCCCCTCCCCAAATTCCCTCTAGACCCTCCCCAATCCCCCCCCAATCACCCCCAGACCCCTCCCCAATCCCCCTCAGACCCCCCCAAACCCCCCCAGCCCCTCCTCGAGCCCCCCCAGCCCCTCCCCAAATCCCCTCTAGACCCCTCTCAGGCTCCCCCAGCCCCCTCCCCACTGCCCACCTGCCCCTCGCGGGCTCTCTCCAGCTCGGCAGGGTCCAGGTTGCTGTTCTCCAGCTGCAGGTGCAGCTCCTGGGGGGGCACGGGGGGGCACAGGTGGGTCACCAGGGGGTCACCAGGGGGTCACTGGGACCCCCCGAGGGTCTGTGGGGCTGTCCGGGGGTCCCGGGGGGGTTGGGGGTCCCACCTGCAGCGACACCCCCGCGATGACATCCAGAGGGTCGATGACGTTGCCCAGGGATTTGCTCATCTTGCGCCCGTGGGCGTCGCGGACGATGGCGTGGAGGTACACCTGGGGACAGGGACAGGTGACACACCTGGGGACAGGTAACACACCTGGGGACAGGGACACACCTGGGGGGGTTGGGGTATTTTGGGGTATTTTTGGGGGTATTTTGGGGGGTATTTTGAGCTGTTTTGGGGTCGCACCTTGCAGAATGGCAGCCGCCCAGTCAGCACCAGCCCCAGCATGACCACTGTGGTATTTTTGGGGTGATTTTGGATATTTTTGGGGTGATTTTGGGGGATTTTGGGGTCTCACCTCCCGGAAGGGCAGCCGTCCGGTCAGCGCCAGCCCCAGCATGACCACTGCGGTATTTTGGGGTATCTTTGGGGTGTTTTTTTGGTATTTTGGGGTATTTGGGGGGTTTTAGGGGTATTCTGGGGTGATTTTGGGGGTTTTTGGGGTGATTTTGGGGGATTTCAGGGTCTCACCTCCCGGAAGGGCAGCCGCCCGGTCAGCGCCAGCCCCAGCATGACCATCCGCGCCACCCAGAAGAAGAGGATGTCGTGTCCGGTCTCCAGCAGCGACCCCGGGTAGAAGCGCTCCAGGTCGGGGGTCTGGGGGCACGGGGAGACCCCGGAATGAGAGCAGGGCCCCCCGAGCCCCCCGGGACCCTCCCCAGAGCCCCCCGAGCCGCCCCTCACCTGGTCAGGCCATCCGAAGATGGAGAAGGGGAAGAGGCCGGAGGAGAACCAAGTGTCCAGGACGTCCTCGTCTGTGCCCGGGGACAGCAGTGACCATCAGGGACAGCAGTGACCATCAGTGACCATCAGGGACAGCAGTGACCATTGGGGACAGCAGTGACCATCAGGGACAGCAGTGACCATCGGGGACAGCAGTGACCACCTCCCAGTCCCTCCCAGTCCCTCCCAGTCCCTCCCAGTCCCCCCCAGCCCTTCCCAGTGCTCCCAGTCCCACCTTGCCTCAGGCTGACCACTTCCGGGGCGACCCCGAAGGCTGCAGCCGCTTTGGCCCGAGCCTCGTCCTGGGAGCGGCCGCTGACCCAGAACCGCCCGTCCTCGTCCTGGACCCTCAGAAAAAGCCCAAATGTCACCCCAAATGTCACCCAGAGACCCCAAATGTCACCCAGAGACCCCGAATGTCACCCAGAGACCCCAAATGCCATCCAGAGACCCCAAACGCCACCCAGAGACCTCAAATGTCACCCAGAGACACTCAGCCACTCCCCAGAGCCCTCCCAGCCCCACAGAATCCCCCAGAGCCCCCCCAGAGCCCCCCCAGCCCCACGGGACCCCCTGACCTGGCCGGGGGGCACTCGGGGGTCGTTGATGGTGACGAAGTAGGCAGGGATGCGATGGCCCCACCAGAGCTGCCGCGAGATGCACCAATCCCTGGGGGGAGAAATGGGGCAGCTGTGGGGCAGGGCTGTGGGGCAGGGCTGTGGGGCAGTGTTTATGGGGCAGAGCTGTGGGGCAGATATGGGGCGGTTATGGGGCAGATATGGGGCAGGGCCATGGGGCATATAGGGCACATATGGGGCAGCTATGGGTCAGGTGTGGGTCAGTTATGGGTCAGGATCTCAGGGCCCTCACCTGATATTGTCCATCCAGGTGAACGAGGTGTGGGGTAGATATGGGGCAGTTATGGGGCAGTTATGGGTCAGCTATGGGTCAGTTATGGGGCAGTTATGGGTCAGTTATGGGGCAGCTGCGGGTCAGGCTCTCACCTGATGTTGTCCATCCAGGTGAACCAGGTGCGGGCGTGGCCGGGTAGGTGTGGGGCAGGGCCATGGGGCAGTGTTTATGGGGCAGGTGTGGGTCAGTTAGGCGTCAGTTATGGGGCAGGTGTGGGTCAGGCTCTCGGGGCTCTCACCTGATGTTGTCCATCCAGGTGAACCAGGTGTGGGCGTGGCCGGGTGGGTGTGGGGCAGGTGTGGGGCAGGGCCAGGGGGCAGTGTTTATGGGGCAGGTGTGGGTCAGTTAGGTGTCAGTTATGGGGCAGGTGTGGGGCAGTTAGGTGTCAGTTATGGGGCAGGTGTGGGTCAGTTATGGGGCAGCTGCGGGTCAGGCTCTCACCTGATGTTGTCCATCCAGGTGAACCAGGTGCGGGCGTGGCTGGGCGGGTGCAGCCGCAGGTCACCTCTGCGCACAGCTGCGGCCGCGGCTCCGGCCAGGCCCTGGCAGCGCACGAACCACTGCGGCACTGCCCGCGGCTCCAGGACATCCTTGGAGCGGCTGTGACAGGACAGGGGACAGTGTCACCTGTGTCACCTATTGTCACCCCCTGCCCTCCCAGAGTGACCCCTGTCCCCCCAGAGTGACCGCCGCCCCCCAGAGTGACCATGGCCCCCAGAGTGACCGTGGCCCCCCAGAATGACCATGGCCCCCCAGAGTGACCGCAGCCCCCCAGAGTGACCGCGGCCCCACCTGCAGATGGGCACCACCATGGGGTTCTCGGTCACCCCCCGGAACAGCCCTCGCTCCTTGAGGGTCTCCAGCAGCACCGAGCGAGCCTTGAACCGCGGCATGCCCTGGGGAGGGACGGTCCTGAGCCCCCCGCGCTGACCGCAGGGTGACCGCGGCCCCCTGAGCCCCCCCCAGACTGACCACACACTCACCACAGCACCCTGAGCCCCCCACGCTGACCGCAGGGTGACCACGGCCCCCTGAGCCCCCCCAGGTTGATCGCAGACTGACCGCAGCCCCCCCAAAACACCCCTGGGCTGGCCACACACTGACCACTGCCCCCTGAGCCCCCCCGGGCTGACCACAGACTGACCACAGCCTCCCGAACCCCCCCAGACTGACCACAGACTGACCATGGCCCCCTGAGAGCGCCCCCAGACTGACCACAGCCCCCCGAAACTCCCCCAGAATGACCACAGACTGACCATGGCCCCCTGAGAGTGCCCCCAGACTGACCATACCCCCCCAAAACCCCCCCAGACTGACCACAGACTGACCACAACTGACCACAGCCCCTGAGACCCCCCACAGAAGAACCCAACCCCAGCCCAGACCACCCCCATCGACTCAAAATAACCCAAATCCCCCAAAAGCACCCAAACACCCCCGAAACCCCCAAAATAACCCGAACCTCACCTGAAATAATCCAAACCTCACCTGAAATAACCCAAATCCCCCCAAAATAACCCAAGCCTCACCTGAAATAACCCAAATCCCCCCAAAATAACCCAAATCCCCCTGAAATAACCCAAACCTCACCTGAAATAACCCAAATCCCCCCAAAATAACCCAAATCCCCCCAAAAATAACCCAAATCCCCCTGAAATAACCCAAACCTCACCTGAAATAACCCAAATCCCCCCAAAATAACCCAAATCCCCCCAAAATAACCCAAACCTCACCTGAAATAACCCAAATCCCCCCGAAACCCCCAAAATAACCCAAACCTCACCCGAAATAACCCAAACACCACAAAATAACCAAACCCCCTCCCCCCGGCTCACCTGGAAGGGCGCGGGCACGTTGCACATGGTGCCGTCCTCGGCGATGACCGCGGCCACGCCCAGCCCGTGGCGCTGCCCCACCTCGAAGTCGGTGGCGTCGTGGGCGGGGGTGATTTTAACGGCGCCTGGGGGCGGGGCCGGGGTCGGGACACGCCCACGAATGGCCACGCCCACCCGGGTCATGCGCACACCCAGCCCCGCCCATGCTGGCCACACCCATGCTGAGACACACCCCTCTAAGCCACGCCCACAAATAGCCACACCCCTTGAAGCTACACCTAGTGGCCACACCCATCTAAGCCACACCCACAAGTGACCACACCCATCTAAGCCACACCCACGAGTGACCACACCCATCTAAACCACACCCACACACAACCCTCTAAGCCACACCCACAAATAACCACACCCCTGGTGACCACACCCATCTAAGCCACACCCACAAGTGACCACACCCATCTAAGCCACACCCACAAACAGCCACACCCCCTGAAGCCACACCCACGGTAACCACACCCCTATAGGCCACACCCACAAGTAAACCACACCCTCCAAACCACACCCCAAACCAGCCCCACCCCTGTGAACCACACCCATGAATGGACACACCCCCTAGGCCACACCCCAATAACCACACCCCTCGAGGCCACGCCCCCAGCCCCGCCCCTCACCTGTGCCGAACTGGGGGTCCACGAAGGCGTCGTGCAGCACGGGCAGGCGCCGCCCCGTGAACGGGTGCAGGACGTGGCGGCCCCGCAGGTGCTGCCAGGGAGGGCGGGGCCGTCAGGGACACGCCCAGGCCTGGCCCCGCCCACCGCTGCCACACCCATGCATGGGCAGGCCCCGCCCCAAAGCCATGACCACACCTGGACAGGTGGGCTGCGGACACACCCACCCTGGGACACGCCCACTCTCAAACCATGCCCACTAGGTGAGGCCACGCCCCTCACCTGGTACCGGGGGTCCTGGGGGTGAAGCCCCATCCCCAGGTGTGCTGGCCCCGCCCCTCACCTGGTACTGGGGGTCCTGGGGGTGAAGCCCCGCCCCCAGGTGTGCCGGCCCCGCCCCTCACCTGGTACCGGGGGTCCTCGGGGTGCACGGCCACCGCCTCGTCCCCCAGCATCGTCTCCAGACGCGTTGTGGCCACCACGACCTCGGCATCCTCGCCCTCCCCTGGGGGGCACAACGGGGGGTGGGGGTCACCCCAGAGACCCCCATGGACCCCCAGAGAGACCCCCCAGAGCCAGAGAGACCCCACAGAGACCCCACAGGGAGAGGCCCCTCAGAGAGCCCCATGAATCCCCCAGACCCCACCCCATTTACCGGCCCCCTCCAGGGGGTCCCCGTGCCCCCCAGGCCCCTGTGCCCCCAGCCCCCTCCCCATTTACCTGCCCCCTCCAGGGGGTAAGCGAAGGCCACCAGGACCCCGAACTCCACGGGCTCCTCGTAGCCCGGCACGCGCAGCAGGGTGCGGCCCCCCAGCTCCCGCTTCTCCACCTGGGTGGGGGAGAGACCCCGTGAGACCCCCAGGAGCACCCCAGAGACTGGTGAGACCCCCAAAACACACCCCAGAGCCTGGTGAGACCCCCAAAAACCATCTCAGAGCCCCAAAAACCACCCCAGACCCTGGTGGGACCCCAAAACCCCAACGCTAGAGAAGCGGTTCCAGCACCCCAATCCCAGGGGATGGTGTGGGGGTCCCGGGGATTTTGGGGGGTGTTTCAGGGGGTGTTTTGGGGGGTTCCCGGGGGTCCCAGGGCTGATTTCAGGGTGTTTCAGGGTGTTTAGGGTACCTCAATGTCAGAAATGGCAGAGCGCAGGGCGCAGCTCCAGTGCCCCAATCCCAGGGGATGGTGTGGGGGTCCTGGGGGTTTTGGGGGGGGGTTGGGGGGTTCCCGGGGGTCCCGGGGCTGATTTCGGGGTGTTTCGGGTACCTCGATGTCGGAGATAGCCGAGCGCAGGGCGCAGCTCCAGTGCACGATGCGGCGGCTGCGGTAGATGAGGCCCTGCTCGTGCAGCCTCACGAAGGCCTCGGTCACCGCCCGGCTCATTTTCTGGGGGCACAGCAGGGTCACAGCGGGGTCGGGGGGCTCAGGGACCCCCAGCCCCGCCCCCAGAGCCCCCCACTCACGGGGTCCATGGTGAAACAGGCGCGCTCCCAGTCCATGGAGGCTCCGAGGCGCCGCAGCTGTTGGTAAATGCGGTCGCCCTTCCTGGGGGACAGCGAGGCCGTGGGGCTGGGGGCTTCGGGGGGGCCGGGGAGGGGCTGGGGAGGGGCTGGGGAGGGGCTGGGGGACCTCGGGGGCATGCTGGGGTGGCTTTGGGGTCACCCTGGGATGGGTGTGGGTCAGTTTGGGGTCACTCTGTGTCCCTCTGGGGACATTTAGGGGTGCCATGGGTCACTCTGGGGTCACTCTGGAGACATTTAGGGTGCCATGGCTCACTCTGGGGTCACTTGGGTTCTGTGGGCCACTCTGGGGTCACTCTGGGGACATTTAGGGGTGCCATGGGTCACTCTGGGGTCACTTGGGTTCCAGAGGACACTCTGGGGTCCCTCTGGGGTGCTGCGGGTGACTTTGGGGTCCCTTCAGGGTGCCAGGGGTCTCTTTTGGGGTCACTTTGGGGTGCCAGGGGTCCCTCTGGGGTCACTCTGGGGTCACTTTGGGGTCTCTTTGGGGTGCCAGGGGTCCCTCTGGGGTCACTCTAGGGTCCCTCTGGGGTCCCTCTGGGGTCACTTTGGGGTGCCAGGGGTCCCTCTGGGGTCACTCTGGGATGCCAGGGGTCCCTCTGGGGTCACTCTGGGGTCACTTCGGGGTGCCAGGGGGGGTCACCGTGCGGTCACTCAGCGGTCGGTCACTCAGCGGTCACTCACTCCTCCTTCCAGCGCCACACCTCCCCCAGGAAGGCTTCGCGGCCGAGCTGGTGCCGAGTGAGCCCTCGGGTGCGGAGCAGGCGCCGCTCCACGACCACCTGGGTGGCGATGCCAGCGTGGTCACAGCCCGGAGCCCAGAGCGTGGTCAGCCCACGCATCCTGTGCCTGTCAGGGGACATTGGGGACGTTGGGGACATCATTGGGGACATTGGGGAGATTGGGGACATCACTGGGGTCACAGCCCGGAGCCCAGAGCGTGGTCAGCCCGCGCATCCTGTGCCTGTCAGGGGACGTTGGGGACATTGGGGACATCATTGGGGACACCACTGGAGACATTGGGGACATCAGGGACATTGGGGACATCGATGGGGACACCACTGGAGTCATTGGGGACATCATTGGGGACATTGGGGTCATTGGGGACATCATTGGGGACACTGGGGACATCACTGGGGACATCACTGGGAACATTGGGGACATTAGGGACATCACTGGGGACACCACTGGAGACATTGGGGACATCAGGGACATTGGGGACATCATTGGGGACACCATTGGGGTCATTGGGAACATTGGGGACATCACTGGGGTCATTGGGGACATCATTGGGGACATTGGGGTCATTGGGGACATCATTGGGGACACTGGGGACATCACTGGGGACATCACTGGGAACACTGGGGACATTGGGGACATCACTGGGGTCACAGCCCGGAGCCCAGAGCGTGGTCAGTCCCTGTGTGGGGTCATTAGGGTCACTCCATGGGTCGCTCCATGTCCCTAGGGGTCACTCTGTGTCCCCATCGGTCACTCCCTGGGTCACCCCCTGGGTCACCCCGTGGGTCACTCCGTGTCCCGTGGGTCACTCACCAGCGGGTCAGCGTGTCCTGGATGGCCACGGTCAGCGCGTGGCCGAGGTGCAGCGTCCCGGTCACGTTGGGGGGGGGGAGGCACATCACGAACACCCCCCGGGGGTTGGGGGTCTCCAGGGACCGCTGGGGGGGCACGGGGGGGTCAGGGAGATCCCCCCAGGACCCCCCAAACCCTCCCCAGACCCCCACTCACCCCAAATTTGGGGCAGACGAACCCCTCCCTCTCCCATAGCTGTACTGGGACCCCCCAAGCCCCCCGGGACTGCCCCAAATCCCTTCAGAGCCCCCAGGACTGCCCCAAATCTCCTCAGACCCCCAAAGACCCCCCCAGGGCTGCCCCAAATCCCCTCAGACCCCCCAAAGACCCCCCGGGACTGCCCCAAATCCCCTCAGACCCACCCCAGACCCCCCCCAAATCCCCCTGGGACTGCCCCAAATCGCCTCAGATCCACCCCAGACCCCACAGAACTGCCCCAAATCCCCTCAGAACTGCCCCAAACCCCCCCGAAGACCCCCACTCACCCCGCACTCGGGGCGGAAGAAGCCCTCCTTCTCCCACCAGCTGTACCACGCCGCCTCCACGTAGGTGGGGCTGTAGCTCTCGGGGAGGGGCCCCCCAACATCTGGGGAAGGGTCCCGGGGGGAAGAACAGGGGTCAGACCTCGCCCCCAGACCCCCCCGCACCCCCAGACCCGCCCAGGCCCTGCGCTCCCCCCAAATCTTCACCGCAGTCCCATCCAAGCTCCCCCGATCCCCAAAGCCCCCCCGGACCCCCCCAGAGCCCCCCATACCCTTCTTGCAGCCGGGGGGCGTGGGGGTCTCGTAGCACAGCCCCTGCAGCTCCCGCCGGGCCCGGCTGGGCTTGGCCTTGGCCTGGGCCTGAGCCTGGGGGGGCACGGGGGGGTCAGGGACCCTCAGGGGTCACCAGAGCCCCCCCGGGACTCACAGGGACCCCCCCTGACCTGCAGCTCGCGGTTTTTCTCCTGTTTCTGCTGGAATTTCTCCAATTTCTCCCTTTTCTTCGCCTCTTTCTTCAGCTGGGCCGCGCTCTTGGCCGGGGGGGGCTCGGGACCCCCCGTGGGACCCCCGGGGTCACCCTGGGGTGGCTTCCCTGGGGACAGTGAGGAGGGGTCACTCTTTGTCCCCACTCCAGCCCCTCCCCCAATCTCCACCCCCCCCCCCCCCTCCCCATGACCCCCCCAGACTCACCGGGGGTCCCGGGGGGGGCGGGGCCAGAGTCTCCCCCCCCGCAGAGATGGACATCCCCCAGCTCGGCCCGGAACTGGGGCAGCCGGACACAGCCCAGGAACCAGCGAGTGACCCCCGGGAAGGGGGCGCGGGAGGGGGGGTCCAGCACCTGGGGGACGCAGAGGGACATCGGGGTGGTCATGGGGACAGAAGGGACATTGGGGTGGTCATGGGGACAGAAGGGACATCGGGGTGGTCATGGGGACAGAAGGGACATTGGGGTGGACATGGGGACAGAAGGGACATTGGGGTGGACATGGGGACATCGGGGTGGTCATGGGGACAGAAGGGACATCGGGGTGGTCATGGGGACATCGGGGTGGTCATGGGGACAGAAGGGACACCAGGGGGTCATGGGGACAGAAGGGACACGAGGAGGTCAGGAGAGATCGGGGACACACGGTCCCAGGGGGTGATGGAGGGGACACGACTTCCTGGGGGTCCCGGGAAGATTTGGGGCCCCCCGGGGGGGTCTCACCTGCATGAACGGGGCCAGCAGGGCACAGGCGACCGTGACATCGGCCAGGGTGACGCTGTCCCCCACCAGGAAGGAGCGGCCGCTCAGGTGGGCCTCGAGAGCCCCCAGCCCCCGGCGCAGCTCCTGCAGCCCCCGGGCCCGGGCCTGGGGGGCCAAGGGGGGTCAGGGGGGTCCCAAACCCCTCTGAGCCCCCTCTGCCCCCTCCCCAGCCCCCCCAGACCCCCATATGTCACCCCCCAAAGCCCCCAGGATCCCTCCATGGCGATGTCCCCCACGGTCCCCAGCCCCCACATCCCCCGGACCCCCTCCCCAGCCCCCCAGGACCACCTGCAGCCTCCCCAGCCCCCCATATGTCACCCCCCAAAGCCCCCAGGACCCCCCCTCACCTCGGGGGGCCCCCCCAGCGCGATGGCCGCGGCCGTGGCCAGGTCGCCCTCGGCGAAGGCCACCCACTGTCGCACCAGGGTGGCCTCGGGGGGCGCCAGGCCGCGCAGGCGGGGGGGGCTCAGGAAGAGCGCGGCGGCGCCGGGGCCCAGCAGAGCCCCCCCGGGGGTGCGCAGCGCGGGCAGGGCGGGGGTCCCGGCCGGGGGGACCCCCCCGGGGACCCGCTCCAGGCGCGGGGGGGGGCCCGGCCCGAAGCGGGCGGCGATCAGGACCCGGCGGGCGGCGGCGTCGGCGGGGGGCGGCGGCAGCAGCAGCACCGGGGGGGCGGCCATGGCTGGGGGGACACAATGAGGGTCTGGGGGTCACCGCGGGGCACCGGGGGGGGAAGGGGCCCGGGGGTCTGGGGGTCACCGGGGGGATCGCGGCGGGACGGGGCCCGGGGGTGTCAGGGATGCAGATGGGGGAAGCCGGGGCCGGTGCCGGGTGGTGTTTGAGGGTCCCGGGGGTCTCTGAGGGTCCCGGGGGAGGTCCCCGGGCAGGTTTCGGGGTCTCGGGGGGCTCAGGGCCCCACAGGTGGGGGGGGCCCGGGCTATGGGGAGCAGCGGGGGCCGGAGCCGGGGGCTGTCGGTCCTGAGGGACACTAGGGGGGCACCGGGGGGATTTGGGGGTCCGGGGGGGCAATCCCCGGGGGTCACGTGGCTCCCCCGCCCCCCGCCCGGTACCTGAGGCGGCCGCGGCGGGAGGAGACACGTGGGGCGGCGCGTGCGGCGCATGCGCAGGGCCCCGCCCACCTCGGGCTGCCGTTGGCCGGCGCGCGCCGGGGCCGGCGGAACTTCCGGTGCCACTGAGCCGCGCGGAGCGAGCGCCGCGCCCGCCGCGCTCTGCGCCCCCCAGCGGAGCGGCGGTGCAAACTCCCCGCGACCCCAAAAAACGGGGGGTTGCAGACACCCAAAATCGC
Source organism: Acanthornis magna (assembly GCA_036785705.1). Taxonomy (NCBI): domain Eukaryota; kingdom Metazoa; phylum Chordata; class Aves; order Passeriformes; family Acanthizidae; genus Acanthornis; species Acanthornis magna. The sequence goes on from JAWUZG010000904.1 coordinate 47,603, forward strand.
CCCAAAAACATCACAAAATCACCCCCCAAGACCCCCAGCCGCCCGGGAGAGCCACACGTACAAAGAGCAGGGCAGGGGGCGGCATTTATTGGGGTTGTGGAGAGGGGCCAGGGGACTCCCCTGGGTTTTGGGATATCCTCCCGGATTTGGGGAGGCATCCCCCCGAATTTGGGGGGGGGTCACTGCTTCTGCTGTAGCGCCTCCTTGCGCGCCGCGTCCTGCAGCAGCTGCGTGTCCACCTCGTCGGCCGGGAGCTGGACATAGCGAACCACGGAGCCACGGATAAAGCAGTTCTTGACGGAGAGCTGAAGGGGCAGGAGACCCCCTGAGACCCCCCGAAATTACTGAGACCCCCCCCGAGATCCCCCAAATTCACTGAGGACACCTCCGAGATGCCCCAATTTCACTGAGACCCCCCCGAATTCACTGAGACTCTCCTCAAAATCACTGAGATTTCCCCTGACACTCCCAGGACTCCCCCAGACCCCCTCAGCCCCACCCAGAACTCCCTTTGCCCCCCCCCCCAGACTCCCGCAGACCCCCCCAGGACGCCCCCGGACCCCCAGAGCCCTCACCATGTGCGGGTACTTCTCGGGGTCAGTGACGCTGATGTCGGTCAGTTTGATGTTCAGGTACTGGGGGGGGTGCAGGGGGGGTCAGAGGCCTCCCCAAAGCCCCCCAGAGCTCCCAGGGACCCCCCCGGGGACCCCCACTCACCTGATCCACCGAGTGCAGGGTCCCGCAGATGCTGGGGAGAGACACGGGGGGGCTTGGGCAGGGGCCTGGGAATTTTGGGGGTCCCAGGAGGGTCCAGGGGGGTTTTGGCGGGGGGGCTGGGGAGGGGGATGCACGGGGGGGGCTGGGGGATCTCTATAGGGTCCCCGGGGGGGGCTCGGGGGGGGTTTATGGGGTACCGAGGGGGTCCTTGGGGAGGCCCATGGGGGGATCCCTGCGGGGTCTGTGGGGGTCTCCCGGAGAGTTTTATGAGGGTCCGGAGGAGTCCCTGGGGTTCTATTGGGGAGGGGGGTGTCTATGGGGGTCTCTATGGGGGTCCGGGGGGGTCTCTCCGGGGGGGGTTCTGGGGGTCCCGAGCCCCCCCTCACCTCAGGTCGTTCTTGAGCTCCACGACCACGTCCTTCCCCACCAGGGACTTGAAGAAGGAGTAGAACAGCTGGGGGACAATGGGGGGGTCAGGGGGGGCTTTGGGGGTCACAGGGGGCTCGGGGGTCCTGGGGCGGTTCTGGAGTCCGGGGGGGAGGATCAGAGGGGGGCATGGGGGGTGCTGGGGAGGACAAGAAGGCTCGGAGGGGTCCCGGAGGGTCAGCGCGACACGGGGGGGGACACAGAGGGGTCCCGGGGGGGACACGAGCAGAGCGCGGGGGTCCGGGGGGGTGCAGGGGGTCCCGGGGACGGGCCTGGGGGGCTCAGGAGGGAACGAGGCGGGGGTCAGGGGGATAGCGGGGACCCGGGGGGATTCGGGGGGCTCGGGGGCGGCGCGGGGAGACCCCAACCCCCCCGGGCCCCCTCCCCCCCCCGCCCCCACCCCGCGCTCACCATCGCTGCCCGCCCGGAGCGCGCCACGCAGGCCCCGCCCCCTTCCGGCGCCGGCCCCGCCCACCGCTTGCCCGGAGACCACGCCCACCGCCCAATCCCCGTCCGCGCTCCCCGCAGGCCCCGCCCACTGCCCCAGATAAGGGCACGCCTACTCACTGAAACCACGCCCACGCCACCGAAACCACGCCCCCCGCGGGAAATCTCCGCTGGACACGCCCACTGCGGCCAGGCCCCGCCCCCGCGGGGGTGGCGGGAAATTAGTCACCCGCCCCCGCGCCGGGTCAAAGGTCACGGGGACAGCGGGGACAGGGGGGGGTCCCGTGACCCGAGTGACCACAGTGACCACCCCCCCCCCATCAGTGACCTCCCGGGACACCCAGTGACCCCCGTCACCCTTCCGTGACCCCCGGCGATCCCCCGGGACCCCCAGCCCCTGTCCCTGTGTCCCCCCGTGTCCCCCACTGTTCCCATGTTCCCCTTGCCCCAATGTCTCCGTGTCCCCGCTATGTCCCCATGTCCCCCCACAGTGTTCCTACATCCCCATGTCCCCAGCTGCCCGTGCCCTCACGTCCCCCTGTGTCCCCATGTCCCCGCGCCCCTCCCCATGTCCCCAATTCCGAACACCCGCCTGTCCCCCCATATCCCCCGTGTCCCCATGTCCCCAATTCCCCACACCCACCTGTCCCCCCATATCCCCTGTGTCCCCATGTCCCTCCCCGTGTCCCCATATCCTCACGTCCCCATGTCCTCCCATATCCCATGTCCCCATATCCCATGTCCCCATGTCCCCCGCAGTGTCCCCATATCCCCCCCCACGTCCTGATGTCCCCCACGTGTCCCCTGCTCCCGTGTCCCCTCCCAGGCCACCCCCACCCACGCGGGCCGGGTGGAGACCGGGAGAACCGGCCCCGCTGCCGGTGATGGCACCGGCCCCGTCAGCGACCTGTCACCGACCTGTCACCTGCCCCTGTCACCTGCCCCTGTCACCTCCCCGGCCACAAGGATTTAAGGGCGGCCCCGGGGCCACCCCGGGCATCAACGGAGCTGCCGGTGAGTGGGGACGGGGACCGGGGGACATCGGGGACCGGGGGACAGGGAGGGGACAGGATGGGCACTGGGATGGGATGGGAACAGGATGGGGACTTGGGGACAGGGATGTTGGGATGGGGACAGGATGGGGACAGGGCTGAGAGCGGGACAGGGACACTGGAGTGGGATGGGGACAGGATGGGGACTTGGGGACAGGGATGTTGGGATGGGGACAGGATGGGGACAGGGCTGGGGGCACAGGGACATTGGGATGGGGACAGGGATGGGGACATGAGTGGGACAAGGAGAAAAGGTGGGGACAGGGACACAGGGGCACAGGGACACAGGGACATGGGGGCACAGGGACACAGGGACGCAGGGACACAGGGACACAGGGACACAGGGACACAGGGCTGGGGACAGGTCAGGGACATTGGGGATGTGGATGTGGGGACACAGGGACAGGGTGGAGATATGGGACAGGATGTGGGGACAGGGCTGGGACATGACGGATGTGGTGATGAGGACACAGGGACCGGACAGGGACAGGGGGACAGGGAGGTGGGGACATGGGGACACAGGGACGGGACAGGATGGGGACCTGGGAACAGGGATGGGGACAGGGATGGGGACAGGGATGGGGACAGGGATGGGGGGATAAGGACAGGGACGAGGGGAACAACCGGAACCCAGGGACTGAGGGACAGGACGGGGTGGGGGCTGTGTCCCCCCGGCCCTGTCCCCGATGTCCCCAACGTCCCCGATGTCCCCAGAGATGTGTGCTGGTGTCCAGTGTCTGCTGAACCTCCTGCGCTGGGGCTGGAGGGTCCTCAAGGGCCTCTTCGGGGGGCACGGAGGTGAGGGGGAGCCCCTGGGGGTGACACCGGGGGACACCGGGGGGTGACACCGGGGGGACACCCGGAGAGGGGACAATGACACGGGGGGATCCCCAGGACCCGCGGGGGGGACACTGAGGGGACACCCGGGGTGGGGGGGGGCATGTGGCAGTCCCATTGTGGGGGGGGGGACATTTGGGACCCCAGAGGGGAGGATGGGGGGGGCACCCATTGGGGGAGCCGTGGGGACACGGGGGGTCCCGGGGGGTGGCGGGGGGGAGGGGAATGGGGGGTCAGGGATCAAGGGCGGGGCTGAGGTCAAAGGTCACCGCTGACCCCCCCTCTCCCCCTCCCCAGCGACCCCCGCGCCCCCCTCGGCTGCGAGGACGACGGTGGTTCCCGGCAAGGAAGAATGAGCCCCCCGGGACCCCAAAATCTCCTCGGGACCCCCCAAGGACCTCCCCCGACCCCCCCGCGCTGAATAAACGCCCTTGAGCCGCGTTCGGTTTCGAGCGATTTTGGGTTTTCGGGGGGGGGGGGGGATATGGAACAAAATAAAAATTAAACAAAGATTTAATTCGGAAATTAAACAGAAAAATTAAAAAGTAAATCAAAGTAGTCTAGAAAATCGGATTGAGAATTAAGTTAAAAAGCTAAACGAAAATAAAAATACTGAACAATTAAATGAAAATTAAAAATAGCCAAAACCGGCGATAATAATCAGTAGAAATTAAACGTAAGTAAAAACTAAATGGAGAATTTAATTTAAAAACTGAAGAAAAAAAAATTTAAAAGTCAAATAAAAGCGTTAAATTAAACCCGAAAAAAAATCCAATTAAAAATGCAAATATTTAAAATATCTCGTAATTATTCAAAGAGTCCCGACACGAAATCGCGACAATTCCGAAAACCGAGGGAATTCATTTAAATCTCCATTCCTTTTCTCCCACGCCAGCTCGGAAAACTGGGACAAAAATTGGGGAAAAACTGGGGAAAAACCGAAAAATTGGGGTTTTTTGGGGGAAGTTTGGGATTTTTCTCCGGGGGGAGAGCGATCCCGAGGCGTTGCCCCCCCGCGCTCGATGGCCCATCGGCAGCGCTGATCGACCATCGCCGAAGGCCCGGTGGCGTCGTTGTCACCTGGGGGGGTCGTTGTCACCTGGGGGGGGTCGTTGTCACCTGGCGGCAGCGCGGGGGGAGGGGTTTTGCCCGCATTCCCCGTTTTTTAACCCATTTAATCCGTCTCGATTAACCCTTTTTTTGCCTCCTGCCTCCCTTGACTCGAATTTCCCTTTTGGTAACCCGAATTTCCCCCTTTCTGTGACCCCAATTTCGCCTTTTTCTGTCCCAAATCCCCCGCGTTCGTCCCCTCCCGGGCCCGGGGGTGTCCTCCCGCCGCGATTCCACGATATCTGCGTGACATTTCCGCGATATTCCCGTGACATTTCCGTAGCATTTCCGCGATATTCCCACGACATTTCCGCGATATTCCCACGACATTTCCGTGGCATTTCCACGACATTTCCCCAAATTTTCCGCCGTATTTCCATGACCTTTCCAGGATGTTTCCACGACTCTTCGATGACTTTTCCACGACTTTTCGATGACATTTCCACGACACTTCCACGACTTTTCCGCGATTTTTCTATGACATTTCCGCGATATTTCCACGATATTTTCCACGACGACATTCCCGCGACATTCCCACGATATCTCCAGGATGTTTCCGCTACATTCCCACGACATTCCCACGACATTCCCACCTCTCCCCGCCATTCCCGCCCGGATCCACACCACCTCCCCCTCCCCAAAATCCCCCCGCCCCCCCGGGGGGGTCCCAGCGCGGCCGTGACGTGGCCGTGACGTCACTGCCCCCCGGGGCCGCCCCCTCCCGCCCCTCCCCAGGCTCCCGCAGGTCCCGGAGCCGCTCCGAGAGGTCGCGACCCCCGAGACCCCCCAGGACCCCCCAAAGACCCCCCCCGACCCCCCCCCGTCATGGCCGAGCCGCAGGTAGAGCTGGGGGGGCTGGGGAAGGATGGGGGGGCACGGGGGGGATTGGGGGGGGCTCCGCATCCCTGGGGTTGAACTTCTTAAAATTAGGTAATTAATTTGTTTGTTTGTTTTCCGGCTTTTAAAAAAGTTTTTTTTTCCCCCTCCCCCCGGTTTTTGTCTCTTAATTAATTCGGGGTTTAAAAGTTTTTTAAAATAATTTCGTTCTCGACTGGATTATTTTATTTTATCACATTTAATTTGACCGTACTTTATTTTGATCTTGTTTTATTTTATTTCTTTTTACTTCATCTTATTTTATTTTGTTTTGTTTTATTTAGTTTTACCTCACCTTTATTTCACTTCAGATTAGTTAATCTTTGTTTACTTTATTTCATTTTATTTTTATTTTACCTCTGTTTATTTAATTTAATTTTATTTTATCTTTAATTTAATTCAACCTTATTTTATGATTTAACTTCATCGGGTTTTTCATTTTATTTCTGTTTGGGTTTTTTAAAATTTCATTTCGCACCGAGCGTTGAATTTCCCTCCGCTCTTTATTTTCTTCTTCTTCTTCTTTTTTTTTTTTTTTTTTCTTTTTTTTTTTTTTTTTTAAATTTCGTTTCTTTGGATGCTTTTTGCTCTTTTTTTTTTTTTTCCTTTAAATTTTGGGTCTTTTGTTCCTTTTTCCACATCCCCCCCGCCCCCCCCAGGTGCCCGAGGTGCTCCAGGAGGTCACGGTCACCACCGAGCGCTCCCCCGGCTGCTCGGAAGGTACTGACCCCCCAAAAATCCCCCGAAATCACCCCAAAAATCCTCCCATCTCCCCCCAAATCCCCCCAAAAAAATCCCCCGAAATCACCCCCCAAAAATCCCCCGAAATCACCCCCCAAAAATCCCCTGAAATCACCCCCCAAATCCCCCCGAAATCACCCCAAAATCCTCCCATCTCCCCCAAAACCACCCCCCAAAAATCCCCCGAAATCACCCCCCAAAAATCCCCTGAAATCACCCCCCAAATCCCCCGAAATCACCCCCCAAAAATCCCCCGAAATCACCCCAAAATCCTCCCACCCCCCCTCAAAATCACCCCCCAAAAATCCCCTGAAATCACCCCCCAAAAATCCCCCGAAATCACCCCCCAAAAATCCCCCGAAATCACCCCCCAAATCCCCCCGAAATCACCCCAAAAATCCTCCCATCTCCCCCAAAATCACCCCCCAAAAATCCCCCGAAATCACCCCAAAATCCTCCCATCTCCCCCAACCCCCCCCCCCCCCCAAAAAAAACCCCGAAATTCCCTCCCACCCCAGCCCCCCGGGGGTCTCCGCTTTTCCGGGGGGGTTTCTCCTCTGGGGGGAGCTCCAGTGACCCCCCATCCCCCCCCGCAGGACCCCCCGCCTGGGCCCCCCCGGGGGAGGTCTGGGGGGGTCCCAGCCCGGACGAGGACGAGGATGAGGAGGAGGAGGAGGAAGAGCTGGCGAGGCCTCTGCTGCGGCTCTGGGGGCTCTGGGGGGGCTCCGGCGCCTCAGGTGAGGGGCGGGGGGGTCCGGGGGGGTCCGGGGGGTCCGGGGGGGTCCGGGTTTGTGGACACTGGGGCGGGACTGGGGGGAACTGGTGCGACTCTGCTGTGACTGGAGAGGATGGGAACGGGCGGGACTGGTGCGGCTGTGGGTTCGGGGGGGGGAAGGCGACCCTTTTTTGGGGCGATTCGGTCACTTTTTGGGCACCTCAACCCGTTTTTCGGGTGATTCGGTCCCTCTTGAAGAGCTTCAACTGCTTTTTGAGCATTTCAATCCCTCTTTCGAGCATTTCAATCCCTGTCTGCGGCACTTCAACCCTTTTTGGGGTGGTTCAGCTCCTCTTTTGGGGCACTCCAACCTCTTTTTTGAGCGTTTCGAGCCCTTTTTTGGGCTGACCGTAGCCCTTTTTTGGGCTAACCCAAACCCTTTTCGCGGCGCTCCCCTCCCGACCGCCGTTCCCAGCCAGCTCTGGACACAAACCCCCCTTTTCCTCCCAATTTTTCCCCCTTTTCCCCGCTTTTCTCCCCCATTCCCCCGCAGACGACGGCTGGCCGAGCGCGGCCGAGGCCGACAACTCCCTCGACGGCTTCGAGGACGCGGAGGAGCCCCGGGGGACGCCCCGGAGAGACCCCCCGGACCCGGCCCGCCCCACCTGCGAGCTCTGCGGGAAAAGCTTCATCTCGGACTCGTCGCTGAGCCGCCACCTGCGCGCCCACCCGGGCGGGACCCCCTTCAGCTGCTTCCGCTGCCGCAGCGCCTTCCCGTGCGGGGCCGCGCTGCGGGAGCACCTGGGCACGCCGTGCCAGCCCCGGCCCCACAAGTGTCGCGATTGTCCCAAACGCTTCGCGTCCTCCCGCTCGCTGCAGAAGCACCGCCGCGTCCACCTGGACGGCGACCTGCGCTGCGCGGACTGCGGCAAGACCCTCACGTCCAAGGCGTCGCTGGTCACCCACCGGCGCATCCACACCGGGGAGCGCCCGTTCGCCTGCCCGGACTGCGGGAAAGGCTTCATGGCCACCAAGTCGCTCAGCAAGCACCGCCAGTCGCAGCACATCTCCGGCGGCTTCATCTGCAGCGACTGCGGCAAGAGCCTCTCGTCGCACCCCGCGCTGGTCACTCACCAGCGAATCCACACCGGGGAGCGGCCCTACGAGTGCCCCGACTGCGGCAAGGGCTTCATGGCCATCAAATCGCTCAGCAAGCACCGCAAAATCCACCGGGACGGGGCCGCGGGAGCCGCGCCCGCGCCGTGCCCCGAGTGCGCCGACAGCGGAGCGGCCGCGCCGTGCCCGCACCGCCGGCGAACCCTCCGGGACAGCCCCGACGGTGGCGCGGGGGTCCCGGCCGCCCCCCCGGTACCTCCGCGGCCCCTCAGGGACAGCCCCGACGGTGGCGCGGGGGTCCCGGCCGCCCCCCCGGTACCTCCGCGGCCCCTCAGGGACAGCCCCGAGCGCGGCGCGGGTGTCCCGGGTGTCCCCCCGGCACCGGTGCTGCCACTCGGGGACAGCCCTGAGGGCAGCGAGGGGGTCCCGGGTGGTCCCCCGGCTCCGCCGCGGCCCCTCGGGGACAGCCCCGAGGGCGGCGAGGGGGTCCCGGGTGGCCCTCCAGCAGCACCGCGGCCCCTCAGGGACAGCCCCGAGGGCGGTGAGGGGGTCCCGGCCGCGCCCCCGGCTCCGCCGCGGCCCCTCAGGTGTGCCCGCCCCGCGTGCGGCGAGTGCGGGAAGGCGTTCCGGGACGGGGCCGCGCTGCGGCGGCACCAGCGCGTCCACACCGGGGAGAAGCCGTACGGCTGCACGGAGTGCGGGAAGAGCTTCCGCTCCAGCTCCAGCCTCGTCATCCACCGGCGCACCCACACCGGCGAGAAGCCCTACCCCTGCTCCCGCTGCGCCAAGAGCTTCGTGTCCCGCTCGTCCCTCATGAAGCACCTCCGCACCCACCTGCGCAAGGAGCTGCTGGAGGGGGCGCAGCCCTGACCGGGGCGTTCCCGGGGCCTCCGGGCGGGGCCCTGCCCTGGATGTGGCGAACCCACCCCCAGGGATCGATGGGATTTGGGTGCTCACCTCAGGGATCAATGGAATTTGGGTGCTCACCTCAGGGATCAATGGAATTTGGGTGCTCACCCCAGGGATCAATGGAATTTGGGTGCTCACCTCAGGGATCTATGGATGGAATTTGGGTGCTCACCTCAGGGATCGATGGATGGAATTTGGGTGCCCACCTCAGGGATCGACGGAATTCAGGTGCCCATCCCAGGGCTGGAGACGCTCCTGTACATCCAACTCTTCCTTAAGAGGCTGAAAAGCCTTTTTTTTTTCCATTTCACACCACCAAAACCGTTCCAGTGTTCAAAGTGGAGGTGCTGGAAGCGGTGGGTCTCTGTTCCCCCGAGGGTCACTCCGTCCAGATCGCGTTTTTGTGGATACAGCATGTCCCAAACCTGCATTTCCTTCCCCAATTCCCCTTGCTCCAAAATGAGGTGAAATAAAGAGGAATTGGGATTTTGGGAGTGCGGGGTCATGATTTGATGGCTCGGGGTTGGGATGTGAGACCCCCATGGGGATGAGCTCCTCTTCCCCAGGAACCATCCCGGGGGGCTCCAGGGGGACCCCTGCGGTGGGGAGGGGTTGGGATTGGGGCGAAATTCGCCCACTGTGGCGATACCGAGCCCAATTTCCCCCAGGATCCGCTCCTGGGGAATCCCAAAAATGGGCAGGGGGCTCCTCCAGATGTGGTGCCCCCCTTGCACAGGCTCCAGCTGCGCCCAAAATTCCGCTGGCAGCGGTGGGATTCGAACCCACGCCCCCGCAGGGACTGGAGCCTTAATCCAGCGCCTTGGACCGCTCGGCCACGCTACCCCGAGTGGGGCGGGGGGGGGGGGGCGCCCCGAGATCGGACTCAGAATTTGGGAATTCTCAGCACCCCCCGCGTCCCCATATTTTGGGCCGGGTCCCCTCCTGCACCCCCTCATTTTAGGAATTAATCCCCCCCGCGCCCCTTATTTTCGGTGTTATTTGGGGTCACGTCCCGTCCAGGGCTCCCGGAGCAGGAATCAATTAACGGAATTAACAGAACTAAGGGAATCCGCCCGATTCCAGCGGAACGGGGGGGTCCAGCCCATGGACCGGGTGGTCCCCAAAGTCCTGTTCCCCTCAAACCCCTCGGTGGAGCCAAGGACGGGGAAAAGCGGGGGGACACCCTAGGGGGACCCGCCTAAACCGGGGGGTGAAGCGGGGGCGGTAAAAATCCTTTAATGTCTTTCCAGCGGGAAAATCTTCCCCTGTAGCATCCGCACGAAAATGTGGGGAAAGGAACGGAGGGCCACGAACGTCCCCCGGGACTGGGGCACGCTCAGGGGCAGAGCCGCACGCGGACCCCCCGCCCCACCCAGAAGAAGGGGAAGACCCTCTGCCCCCCGAAAGCGGCGTCCGAGAAGGCGAACGAGGGGGTCTCGCCCTCCGCCAGGTAAAACGCCACCCGCCCCGCGCCGTAATCCAGCTCCACCCGCACCCTCCCAGCGCTCCCAGCGCTCCCAGTGCTCCCAGCGCCGGGCACGGCGGCGGGGGGCTCGCTGAAGGCGCGGTACCGACCCCTGCAGCGCCCCAGCGCCCAGACCCCCATCTCGGGGCGCAGCAGCTCCAGGACCCCCGCCCTGGGCAGGGAGTCCCGCGCCACCCCCAGCGCCCACGGGCCGTCCCCGGCCACCGCCACGTCCCAGCGGTGCCGCCCCCCGGTGAAGCCCCCCCGGGCCAGCACGCAGCTCCAGCTCTGGAAGCGCCGCGGGCTCGGCGGCGGCTCCGGGGCCGCGTCCGTCCAGCGCGCCCCGCGGCGGTCCCGGGACACGGCGAGCCGCGCGTGGGCAGTGTCGGGGTCCAGGGTCACGAAGGCTGCGGGGACGGGGGACAAGGAGGCGTTGAGGGGGACAGCAACCCCAATTCCGGACACCGTCATGCTCCGGAGTCCGTCCCGAGGGAGGAAGCAGAGGGAAGGGAGGGGACCCTCAGGGGGACGTGTCCCTCATGGAAGTCTTTCTGCTCGGGAAAGCCTTTCCTGGCGCCGCAGCCCCTCGGTGCCCTGGGACCACCCAAACCGAGCCCGGCTCATCAAATCCCAGCCACTCCGAGTATCATCTGAGCCAAAAATGGCTTTGTTGGAGCCCTCCCCGGAGCCTCCTCACCTTTCCCGTCCTCTCCCGGATTCTCTCCCTGCTCTTCCTCCAGCTCCAGCGGCAGAAGCTCTGCGGGATGAAGGACAAGGGTTGGACACTTCCCTCTCCGGCTCAGAGCTCCGCTCGCTCTTGCCCCCACCGCTTTTTTCCCGGGGAAACAGAAAGCGAGCGGCAGGCAGAGGCGCCCCCTCCACACCGGGGCCAAAGCCCCCTCCCATCCACCCCAGGTGCCCCCGGTACCTTGGAATCTCCCCAGGCTCTCCTCCAGGACGTGGATTTGCCGGGAGATGTCCTGCAGGCTCCGCTCCAGCTCTGGGGTGTCCGTGGTCCTCCGGGCGCTGTCCATATCCCACCTGGACGCGAACCGCGGTGAATCCCGAGCCCTTCCCGGCGCAGGGGAGGTTGTGGGGAGGGGCCGCACCTGCCCACGGCGCCTCGGGAATCCTGCGGGAGGGAGAGACAGAGGAAACCTCAGTTTCCCCACCCCAAAACTCGGGGAGACTCCAACGCCGGCCCTGGTGAGGATCCGACCTGCAGGAATCTGCGTGGGGGCTGCTCCAGCTCCTTCTCCATCGCGCAGATCAGGACATCGAGGAGCGAAACCTTCCCGGACATCTCGGCCTCCTCTTCCTCCTGCCTCCTCATCCTCACGCGGTCCAGCTCTCCCAGCCGCACCAGCAGCACCAGCTCCTGCTCCTTCAGGAAGCGGCGCAGCCGCCGGAACTCCGACACCAGCCTCTGCCTCTGGGCCTCCGTCCGGGCCTGCGGGGCGGGGAGGGACAGCGGCATGGGCACCGAGGGACATTGGCGTGGGCAGGGAGGGACATTGGCATGGGCACCGAGGGACAGCGGTGTGGGCAGTGGCATGGGCATCGAGGGACAGCGGCGTGGGCGCCGAGGGACAGTGGCATGGGCATGAAGGACATGGACGGACACCGACACGGACACTGACACGGACATGGACGGACACTGACACGGACATGGAATGACACCACCACAGACCAGTCCAGTCCAACACGTCCATTTTTTGGGATGACCCACCAGGAACTCCTGGCACTGCCTCTCTCCACTCATCTTCAGCTCCAAAATCTCTTCCCTCTGTTGCTTGAGCTTCTCCAGGTCGCTGTGGATTCGCTCCTGTGAGAAGGAGAAATTGTCTGGGAGCGTGTCCAGGGAGACTGAAAGGAGGAGACAGGATGGGACGGGACGGGACGGGACGGGACGGGACGGGACGGGACGGGATGGGATGGGATGGGATGCGATACTTGGGGACACATGCCACATCAAACAACCCCAATGTCCTTTCAGGTGCTCAGAAAAAGGAATTACCCTGGCGGCATCATGGACCTGACCTTGTCCTCGTGGGCAGGTCCCTCCTCAGGGGCTGCAGCTGGATCCCCACGAGTCCCCGGTCCCTCGTGGCCAGAGCCGGACACTTTCCCACCGCCCTTGGGAGTGACCGGGCTCCGGTGCCAGGAGCAGAGCTGCTCCGCCTCCCCCCGACCCCCCTCCAGCCCCAGCAGCTTCAGCTTCTCCGTTAAATGCTCCAGGTGCTGCTTGGCCTGGAAGTTCCCCCTCCGGAGCCGCCGCCGGTGCCCGGCAGCCTCAGCCTCTCCCGGCCGTCCCCGCTCTGGCCGGGACCGGCCGGACTCGGGCCCGTGGGCGCCTTCCTCCGCCATGGCCGCAGCTCCGTCAGCTCCTTCTCCTCTTCCTCCCGATCCCTGCGGGGAGCGAAGGCGTGGGATGGGTGAGGCAGCGCGGAGGGAGCGCGGATCCCTCGGGGGTGTGAGGTTTGGGGAAGGGAGGAGCTGCTCTCGAGCAGAGCCTCGGCTGGACGGTCCCTCCTGCGGCTGGGGAAGGTGCGAATGTTCACCTGTCAGGACATCCCCTGAGGGACCCTGGTCCCTCCTGCGGCTGGGGAAGGTGCGAATGCCCACCTGCCGGACACCAAAATCTTGACTATTAACGTCTGTCTCTGCACCAGCGAGGGCTTGGCCCCGGACCTCCCCTTGGGATCGAGGTTTTCCCCTCCCACAGAGCCAAAGGGAAGGGACCAAATTCCCCCCCGCCGGGAATCGGCGTTTCCTCCCCAAAACTGCGGCTCTGACCCTCCCTCTCGAGCCGGCGCCCCCCCACATCCCCTTCCCACCCTCTGGAATACGGGACCCTCCAAATCCCACGCGTACTCCGCCCCGGGAAGGAGATTTTCCGTCTTTTTGCTGTTTTCTTGAGGTTTGGAACCAATCGCGATCGCCCCGGAACCCGAGAAGGTCCCGACGTCTGCTCAGCAACACGATCCCACCCCAGACACACCGAACCCCCCCGAGACCGACACCCGGCGCTCGGAAAAACATCCCGGAAAAACCTCCGGGAAAAACCTCCGGGAAAAACACCAGGAAAAACCTCCGGGAAAAACCTCCGGGCAGCGCCGGGACCGTCCCCCAGCGGACACTCACCCCCGGCTCGGGCGCTCGCGGAGGTTTTGGGAGGATCGAGACCTCGGGGCTCCTCTCCAGCCGCGCCGGGGCCGCCCGAGCCCGAGCGGATCACATGGAAAGATGGACGGAAAATGCCAGCCCTATTTAAGGAAACACGGACGGGGCAGCGGTGCCGCCGATCCCTGAGCGGGTCCGGGGCTCGGGGATTCCATCCGAGATAGAGCTGGGATTGCAGTCATGCGTTATTTCCAGCCGCGGGATAAAATATCCGCGGGTTTCGGGCAGGACACGGCGGCTGCCACGGGAATGGCTTAGCCCCGAGGGGCGAAAATAGTCCCGGGGCTCATCAGCAGCCGCAAATAACAGCGCGGCAGCTCCTCCAGTCCTTTCCATGGGCTACGAAATCCAGGGAACACCTTCCGGAGGGCCGTTTTTTGTTAATCTGCTCTGATTTTGGGCTTTGAAGCCGCGGGTGGCTCCCAGTGCGGAGCGACGGCGGTTCCTGCGTTGAGAATTCCTTCGAAAAGAGAATTTTCTTTAATTATATCTCTGTTATTATCGATTTCCTCCAGTTCCTGCCTGCTGGAATTCCCAAACCATCCGGCAGAGCCCCGAAGTGCTGCGGGGCGGGAGGTGACACCCCAACATCCCCAACAGGGACAAGGAAGGGGCTGGAGGCTGATGGTGGCACCTGACAGGCCAGGACAGCCCCAAAATTACCGAGATTTTCCGTCAAACCGTCCGGAAAAAGGAACCAAGCTGCGGAGAGTTTTGCAGGGTTTATTATGGGGGAGGATCCCGCGGTCACCCCCCGGGGGGACACGGGACACCAGTCCAGGCTTCACCGGCAGCAAAGGATGAGCAGGGAGGGATTGAGAGGGATCCAGGAGGGATTCGGGATCGCAGTATTCATTCCCACCCGTGCTCAGCTCAACCCTCCACAAATCCGTTTTGGAGCTCCCAGTTCCTCACTGGGATCCTTCTGGAGCTGTCACACGGGGCTCTGGAATTCCTGTCCCGGCCTCTGCTCTTCCCAAGAGCGTTCCCGAGGAATTCCTGTCCCAGTCTCTCTCCTTCCCAACAACATTCCCATCCCGGTCTCCCTCCTTCCTGACAGCGTTCCCATCCCAGTCTCCGTTCTTCCCAGAGCATTCCCATCCCAGCCTCTCTTCTTCCCAGGACATTCCCATCCCAGGCCCTCCCAGAACATTCCCATCCCACTCTCCCTTCTTCCCAGGACATTGCCATCCCAGTCCCTCCCAGAACATTCCCATCCCACTCTCCCTTCTTCCCAGGACATTCCCATCCCACTGTCCATCCTGCTGCCCTTCGTGCCATCGCTGTCCGGACGGAGGACACCCTCTCATCCCTCCAACCGTCTGCTCCTCCCTGCGCTCTCCATCCCTGGGCAGAATTCCCGGAATTCTGAGGTGAGGGAGAGGGAGCCCAGCTCCCCCAGAACCAGAACCCACAACCCAGGAGGTGCTCCCCGGCTCAGGAATTCCGTGAAATCACTGGATGATGGAGACAGCCCCCGGCTCCAGCCAGAACCAGGGCCAGACGCACTGTCCAGTGAAGGATCCCGGGGTCACCGGACAAGGGAATTCCAGGGAATCACTGCATGATGGAGATGGCTCCCAGCTCCCCCGAGGGAATTCCAGGGAATCACTGGACAGTGGAGATGGCCCCCAGCTCTGTCCAGAACCAGGGCCGGACACTCCAGTGAAGGATCCCGGGGTCACTGGAGGGAATTCCAGCGTCACTGGATGATGGAAATCTCCCCCAGCTCCAGCCAGAACCAGGGCTGGACACTCCAGTGAAGGATCCCGGGGTCACTGGAGGTATTCCGGCATCACTGGACGATGGAAATCTCCCCCAGCTCCAGCCAGAACCAGGGCCGGACACTCCAGTGAAGGACCCCGGGGTCACTGGAGGGAATTCCGGTGTCACTGGACGATGGAAATCTCCCCCAGCTCCAGCCAGAACCATGGCCGCACGCGCTCCCCGGCGAAGGCGGCGGCCGGGAAGGCGAACAGCGGCGTGGGGCTCCGGCTGTCGCCGTCGAAGAAGGCCACGCGGCCGCCGTCGTAGTCCAGGGCCACGCGCAGGCGGCGAGGCAGGCGCGGCAGCGGCAGCGGCGTCGGGGGGCTCGTGAGGGCGCGGCCCAGGCCCCCCCAGCGCTGCAGGGCCCAGACGCCATCGCCGGGCCCGAAGCTCACGGCCGGGCCCTGCCGCGGCACCGACTCGCGGCTGACCCCCACGGCGCAGAACGGCCCTTCGGCCACGTCCACCGTCCAGGTGTGGCGGCCCGAGGTGAAGCCGGGGCTGCCCAGCACGCAGGGCGCGGCCGTGAAGCGCTCGGGGCCTGCCGGGGGCTCGGGGCCGCCATAGGCCCAGCGCGCCTCGAGCCCGTCCGGGGACAGCAGCAGGCGCGGGTGGGACGTGAGGGGGTCCAGGGTGACGCGGGCTGGGGATCGGGAACGGGAGAAAATGGGGGAAAAGGGGGAAAAGGGTGGGGGGAAAGGGGGGAAATGAGGGGGGGAAAGGGTGGGGGGAAAGGGGGGAAATGAGGGGGAAAATGAGGGGAAAAAAGGGGGGAAATGAGGGGGAAAATGAGGGGAAAATGAGGGGGAAAATGAGGGGAAAAAGGGGGGGAAATGGGGGGAAAATGAGGGGGAAAGGGTGGGGGGAAAGGGGGGAAATGAGCGGGAAAATGAGGGGGAAAGGGGGGGAAAATGAGGGGGAAAATGAGGGGAAAAAAGGGGGGAAATGAGGGGGAAAATGAGCGGGAAAATGAGGGGGAAAGGGGGGGAAAATGCGGGGGAAAATGAGGGGGAAAATGGGGGGGGAAATGGGGGAAAATGAGGGGAAATGGGGGGAAAATGAGGGGAAAATGAGGGGGAAAATGGGGGGAAAATGAGAGGGAAAATGAGAGGGGAAATGAGGGGAAAATGAGGGGGAAAATGAGGGAAAAGGGCAGGAAAAAGAAGGGGAAAAAGGGATAAAAGAAGGTGAAATCAGGCAAAGTCCCGATCTCTGCCCTCTCCATCCATCCTTCCCACAGGGACTCACCCACTTTTTCTTCGTCTTTCCCTAAAACCACACAATTAATGAAGGAATTCGGAATTCGGGACGGCCCCGAGCGGAGCCGGAGGGTTGGGGAGGGAGGGAGGGAAAAACACTCACGGTGCTCCTCGAGGCACCACCCTGCCGGGGAGAGCAGGAAATCAGCAAAAAACAGAAAGAAAAGGAAAAAAAATGTAATAAAAAAAGTAAAATAGGATGGAAATGATAAAATAAAAAAGAAAGTATTAAAATAAAATGTAACGATAAAACAAAATAATAAAACAGTATAGCAAGGCAAAATAGGACAAAACAAAATATAAAAATAAAATAAAATAAAATAAAAAAATTTATATAAAATAAAATAAAAAATAAAACAAAATAAAATAAAATAAAATAAAATAGAAAAAATAATAAATAAAATAGATAAAAAAAGAATCAAACCAGCCCCAGGACGGGACACTCACAGATCCTTATTCGGGATTCCTCTGAAAGGAGAAAATTAACAGAATTAACGAAGAAATTAAGGATAAAAGTGGCCGTTTATATAATTTATTTACGCAATTAATGAAATAGAAGAGTTTTCCCCCAGCACTCACCGAGCTCCGCGTTCAGCTCCGCTGAAAAGCAGAAAAAGGAGAATTTCCGTGAGGGCCGCGGGGATTCACAGAAATTCCCATTTTGGGAGGAACGGACACTCACCGATTTGTCTGTCTCGCTGTTCTGCGGAAAATCAGACAAAATCCACAATAATGGTACACGTACGGTGTTTAAAATACGATCACAAATCAAATACAAATAAAGTGTTACTGAAATACCTAAATATAACAAACAAAGTATATTATATTAAATAGATAAAACACAACATGGAAATGAAACCTATTAGTACAGAAACAATACTTAAATATAAACCACGTTAATTACACATTAAACAGAAAACACAAAACATATAAATAAAATACATTAACGTAAAAATATGTATTTAAATATATAGCACATTTTAATAAATAGTATATCTTAATAGAGAGTATTTTTGAATATACAATATATTAAAATCTACTATAGAAAATACACTGATAGGTAAGTAAAATTGAGAAAATATAAATATAAATAAATGATAACAATTTAGCAAAATAGATAATAAAATAATGACAGGTTTTAAAAATCTGTTACGACGCATTTTTCCTGAATTTCCCTCACCGAGTGCCTCCGACAGCTCCGCTGGGAGAGGAAAAACCCAAAACTCCTCAGTTTCGTGGGCTCGAGATCAGAGTTTACCCAAATTCCTGAAATTTTGGGCTGGGGGAGGGGGAACACGCACCGATCCTGGCATCCCGATCTCCTGGGGCGGGAAAGAAAAGAGGGAAAATTCAAATTATCCCAAAAAAATCCCTTCCTAATTCTCAGTCAAAGCCCCCCAATTCCAAATAAACCTTAATTTTAAATCCAAACCCCACCCTGCTCCTCCCGCCCGGGGATTGAGCCAAATTTGGGAATTCTGGACTCACCCAGCAGCGCCCTGAGCTCCTCTGGGAAACCAAAGGGAAATGGCGTTAATTTTGGATATTTTTCCCTCCAGCTCCACCCGGAAATGGGAACCGAACCCACCGAGATTTTTGTCGACTTCCCCTGGAAACACGGAAGGAAAACAAAGTTAAAATAATTTAAAATAATTTCAAATATTTTAAAATAATTTAAAATTATCAGGGGGGTTTTAGGGCATCATGATCATGATGATGATGATGACTATTATTATTATCTTTAAGATTAATTATTATTATTAAGATTAATTTCTGGCCATGAAGGAAACTTGGAAAATGCTCCAAAAAGGGTTTTTTAAAGGGTCGAAAAGGAAAATTCAGCAATTCCGTACCAGGTTCTTCTGTGACTTTGCCTGGAAAAAGGAAAAAAAAAGGAATTTCCATTGAGATCTGGCGATTCCCCAGAGTCTCCTCCTCCCCTCCTCCACCAAAGACCCAAATTCCTCCATTTTGCCCTTAAAATTGGGGAGAAAAAGGGACTTCTGGCCATGCCAGAAAATCCAGGGATTTGGGAATTTCCTGCAGGGAATTCTGTCAGCGTTTATTCCATTGGGGAAACAGCCCAAGTTCGCAGGAAAATGGGGGAAAAAAGCGCGGATTTGGCGCTGGGAAAGGGAACGACTCACCCGCGTCTCCCAGGTCTGCTCGGTTCTCTTCTTCCTCTTTCTCCTCTTTCTCCTCTTCCTCTTTTTTCTCCTCTTCCTCCTCCTCCTCTTCTTCCTCCTCCTCTTCTTCCTCCTCCTCTTCCTCTACTTCCTCTACTTCCTCTTCTTCTTCCTCCTCCTCCTCCTCTTCCAGCTCCTCTTCCATTTCCTCGGGGAGTTCATCTGAAAAGAGTTAAAAAATAGGGAATCGGGCGGTTAGAAATCAAAATGGAATCCATGCGGGCATAAGAACAATTAAAAATCCAAATTACGAAATAGGAACACCGTTAATTATAGGACTACAGCTATAAATTCTGCCCCTACAAACTCCCGGAAATTCCCAAATCCCAGAGAATCTCACATACCAATTTCCCCCTCCTTCAATCCCTCTGCAGAAAAAGGAAAAAAAGGTGAAACACAAATTTTCCTTCCCTATCTCCATTTTTCTTTCAGGATACGAGACCCTCCCTTGGGCCTTGTGGATTTTTTTCCCCAGGAATTCTTGTTAATTTTAATTATTTTATTGTTAATTCTCTTCCCAGCTGCTCCCACCGTTACCTCCCATCCCACATTCCCAACTCCAATCATGAAAAAACCCCAAAATGCCCCAAAATCCAAAATCCTTTTTGGAAACTGAATAAAAGACACTCACCGAGCTCCTCCCTCAGTTTTCCTTAAAAAGAAGAAATTAAAATGATTTTTAATCCATGTTTTCCCTTCCCAAGGACACAAAATCTCCTGAGCCAGGCAGACTTTTTAAATTCCATTTTTTAAAAAACAATTTAATTAATTCTGGGATTTTTTTTGGCCAAAATTCTGAGCCAAAGCGGCAGCAGAGACCTCCTGGCTGTGAATGCCCAAATCCAACGGCACTTACTGATAACAGAGTCCTGCTCTCCTGAAAATAGAGAAAAATGGATTAAAAATGAGAAAAAACCCTGATTTCCTGCAATTTTAGGGTCAGGGATCTAAAAAAAAAAAAGATGGTTATGTCCCCCCCCCCAACTCCAAAAATCTCTATTTTTATTTTTTAATCCAGGATATTTGTGAGGGGGGAATTCCAAATTTAGTGAATTTGTGTTTAGAAATGTGGGACTGTGCCCCAAAGACGAGAGCGCGGGGCCCAAAAATGGGATTTGGCACCTTAAAATAGGCCTCAGAAATTGGGGCTTGGGGCCTAAAAATCGGGGATTGAGACCCTAAAATTGGGGTCTGACACCCTAAAATAGTTTTTTTTAAATTACTGAGTAAATCAGACATATTTTGGTGAGGGAATTCCCAAATTCTGAGACTTACGCGCAGCCGAGTCCTTCTCCTCTGCACACAAAAATGGAAATTATTGCCACGTTATCACCACGTTATCAATAATTGTGACCCACTAGTTCCCATTTTTGCACATTATGAACCGTTTTTTCCTATTATTCCCCATTATTTGCGTTTTTCCTCCATATTTTCCCCCAAATTTCCCCCTTAATTATAATTTCTCTGCACATTAATTAATTGACACTCACCCAGCAGCTCCTTCAGGTGCCCTGGGGGAAGCAGAGAGAAATTAATTAAAAGTAATAACACCAAATTTATTGATATAATTCAATGTGTAAATTGTTTTAGTCATTGTAGATGTATAAATATAAATTGGTTTCGTTGTTATAGAAACACAATAAGTTTGTATATACACAATGTTTAACTGATATAACACAAATGTAAATGTAAATGTAAATGTAAATGTAAATGTTAATACAAGTATAAATATAAGTATAAATATAACTATAACTATAACTATAAATATAAATATAAATATAAATATAAATCTTTGACTTACTGATCTCAGCTTCATTTTCCCCTATAAGAAAAAAAATTGAAATAAATACTCAAAAACGTCTGAAACTGAAATATTCTAAAAAAAAAATCCGAAAATTCTAATGGAATTAAACTTAACTATTGACAAATACATAACCGTAAATAATTACTAAAAAAATTCTAGAAAATAATTTTCTTTGTGATATCTTCATCCCTAAAAATCCCTGGAGCTGGTCCCGAGTACTCACGGATCTGCGTGTCCCGGGCCTCTAAATGAGCAAAAATAGGAATATTTATTATTATTCTGAATATTAATAGTGATATTTATATCTCAGTAACACATTGCATTAATCCGTATTTATTTCAGCTTTTGCACTGCACCTCTAAACCAAAGAAAACCCAAATTTCCCCCTCAAACCCATCAGATTTTCACAGAAAATGCCCCAAAAAAGGAGGGAAAATTCCTCACCCAGCTCCGCCTCGTGCTCCTCTGGGAGGGAGAAAAGAGGAGAATTGGAATTTGCAAAGTTCGTTCAGAATGGGATGGAATTGTCAATGAATTATTCTGTAATTATTAAAGACTATTTCATCCCGGAAATTAAAAATTCAGGCACTTACGGATCTTTTTATTGAAGACCTCTGGGAAGAAAAAATGGGGAGAATTGATTAACAATAACAACAACAATAAAATTATTATTATTACTATTAATAATAATAATAATATTCCTCAGTGCCGAATTTTTTCCCAATTTCCACCTAAAATGAAGATTAATTGGACCAACTCACCGACATCGGCCGTGAGCTCCCCTGAAAAACACAGAAAAAAGGGAATTTTAAGACCAAATTTTCATCTTTCCTGCAGCCCCGGTGAGGTGAAATTGGGGATTCCCGGGAATTCCCTCCCAAAAATTCACCCCGGGATTTTTTTGGGGCAGAAACCACCCCAAAACTCACCGATTTTCGTGTGCTGCTTGCCTGGGAGCGAAGGTTTGGGGTTATTTCGGGCGAATTAACGAGCGCTGGGATTAACGAGGGGCGGAGGTGGGACGGGACTCACCGAGCTCCACCGTGAAGATCCCTGGAAGCACAAATCCATTAATCCCCGAACGATTCCGGGGCTTTCCCTCCGCTCTTTTCCCCTTTCCCCCCAAATTCGGGCTCAGCCCTCCCAGCCCTGCAGCCCCAAATTCTGCGGAATTAGGGAATTCCCCCAAATTCTGCAGAATTAGGGAATTCCCCCAAATTCTGCGGGATTAGGGAATTTCTCCCGGATTTTGTGGAATTAAGGAATTTCCCCCCAATTCTGAGGAATTAGGGAATTTCCCCCCGATTTTGCAGAATTAGGGAATTTCCCCCCGATTTTGTGGAATTAAGGAATTTCCCCCCAATTCTGAGGAATTAGGGAATTCCCCCTCAATTTTGCGGAATTAGGGAATTTCCCCCCAAATTTGCGGAATTAGGGAATTTCCCCAAAATTTGTGGAATTAGGGAATTTCCCTCAAATTCTGCTGAGTTAGGGAATTTCCCCAAAATTTGTGGAATTAGGGAATTTCCCCCCAAATTCTGCGGAATTAGGGAATTTCCCCAAAATTTGTGGAATTAGGGAATTCCTGCATTCCCCTGGCGCCGGACGGAGTCGGACTCACGGATCGTCGAGTCGCACTTGGCTGAAGGAAAAGGAATTAAAATTACAAGAATTCTGTGATAAAATTAATTCACTGATTGATTAAAAATAAAACTGAAATCCAAAATCAGGAGCAAAAATTAGAATTAAAAATTGGAACTTGGGATGCAAACTAAGACTGAAATGGAAGTTAGAATTACAGCTAAAACAACAAAAAAAAAAAAAAAATCAAAATTTGAAATGAAAACTTAAAATTTGAACTGAAATCAAAATTCGAACTGAAATCAAAATTCAAACTGAAATTCAAATTCAAACTGAACTGAAATTAAAATTCAAACCGAAGTTAAAATTGGAATCACCGCTAACACTAAAACCACAATTAAAATGGAAAAAAGATAAATTAACATTTAAAATCCAAATGACAATTCAAATTAAAAATAAAATTAAAAACAATAGAAGTTTGTGTTCTGGCTCCTTCTCCCACTTTTCCCCATCACTCACCGAGCTCTGCTCGGAGCTTCCCTAAAAACAGAGAAATAAAGTGAATAAATTCTAATGATAGAATCGAATCCAACTGTGAGTGAAATATAATCATCAATATCATCAATTTGAGTCATTAGTATAATCAATTTTAATCATTAGTATAATCCATTTTTACAATAAATACAAACTAAGAATAAATATATATTAAACTTCAAGTATAGAAATAATAAATCCTAACAATCATAAGGTAAAAATATTGTTGAGATAACCAAAATAATAATTATTAAATCGCCATTAATTACATTCACATTCAATATCGATGTATTATTGGGGTTCAGTTATTAAATATTAATTTTTTGTTAATATGTGTGGTTGTGAGCGGGGGGGGACCCTCCGATTCCATAAAATCTCCCAAATTTGGGGAAAAAAGGAGAGGTTTGGGCCCAGCAGCTGCAGGGGGTCCAAATATTCGAATATTTGTCATTTTCCCGCGTTTCCTGAGGAATTCGGCACTTACGGAGCCCGGAGTCGCGCTCGGCTGCGAGAGGAGGGAAAAGCACCAAAAATCAGCGTTTTGGGGTCGTTTTTACCTCCACCCCGCCCCAGGACAAAACCAAAGCCAAAAA
Organism: Acanthornis magna; assembly: GCA_036785705.1. NCBI lineage: Eukaryota > Metazoa > Chordata > Aves > Passeriformes > Acanthizidae > Acanthornis > Acanthornis magna. The sequence continues at coordinate 70,921 of JAWUZG010000904.1, forward strand.
ACCTCCAAGAATTTCCGCCCGTTTCCCTCGTTCCGAATTTTCCTTCCGACAAAGGAGATTTCCAAATTTCCTGTGGTTTTCATTTATCCTTTCATCCCTCGGAAATGAAATTTCTCACTTTGTCTTGACTTATATTCACAATTTTCTTGAGGAATATTTGCCATTTCCCTGCATTTTCCATTCCTAACATTCCCAATTTACTGGATTTTCCATTTCTAATTTTATTTCCAATAAATCGCATTTCTAACTCTATTAAACCGTAGCACTAATTAATAAAACATCCATAAACCACCCAAAAAAGTTAATTAAAGCTGTCCATACCCAGCAGTGCCGTGAGCCTTCCTGTGGGATGAGGGAAAAAAAGATTAATCCACGAAAAGTGACAGAACTGACCCAAAAATGAGGAGTTTAAGCCCAAAATCATCACAGGAAGCAGAAAATGAGCAGCAGGACTCACGGATTTCAGCGGCGAGTTTGGCTGCGGAGGAAAAAAAAAAAGGGATTTGTGGTTATTTGGGATTTTTCTCCGTGGGAAATGCACAAATTTGGGCAGAAATTTGGGGGGAAACGGACAAATTTCCCATTTTTCCCCAGGATGGGATCAAGGAGAGTCCACCTGCCCCAAAACGAGGGAGTTTCACCCCAAAACCATCAGGAAAAAAGGCACTCACTGATTTTGCGGTCGCGTTCCTCTGGGAAGAAGAGGAGGAGAGGGGAAAAAAGCAGGAAAATGAGAATTATGAAATAATTCCTTCGTTTCTGTGTCGGTTCTGTCGCGGTCCCAGAGCGCCCGGACCAGGAACGAGGAAATTTCCCCAAAAAATTCCTTTAAAATGAGGATTTTCCATTGAAATCATCCGGGGGGGGTTTGGACTCACTGAGTTTGGCATTGGATTCACCTAAAAACAGAAATAATATTAAAAAGTCCCAATTCACCTGAAAACCCAGGAACTGATAAACACAAAAAAATCCCAACCTCCAATTTGAGGAAATTTTTATTCCACAGAAGAATCCCCCTCTACAATACCCAAAAATTTGGTTTATTAAGGAAAAAATTGCCCTAAAAATACCTAAAAATGGGCAAAATGGTCTAAGTATCATTTTTTACAGCCATAATTTGCATAATTAAGGCCTTAATTTTCATTTCAAGGCAGAAATTCCCATTTCAATCACAAATCTTGAGGGAAAATTTTCCATTTGAAAGGCCCAAACTTTAAGGACAAACGGATCATTTTAAACCCAAATCCCTCACTCTAATCAAATAAATTCCTTACCCACGTCCGAGGTCAGTTTGGCTGAAACCGAAAGAAAGGAAAATTCTCATTATTTGGAGTTTTTCTGGGTCCGGATCCATCCCCAGCACCGATGGGAATGCGGAAAAGAGGCCCCAAAATCCCAAATTCTTTAGGTTTTTGGGACCTCTTTTCCCAAAACCTCCCGGGGATCCCAAAATTAACAAAAATCTGACCCAGGGGTGGAAATTCCGTCGGGGAAAGGGAAAAGGCACTCACTGATCCTCCGGTCCCGCTCCTCTGGGGACGGCGAGAGACGGAAAAGGGAAAAGAAATAAATAAAAGGGGCGAAATGAAGGGGAAAAAAGGAGAATAAAAGGGGGAAAAAAGGGGGAAAAAAGGGGAAATAAGTGGGGAACAAAGTGGGGAATAAAGGGGGGAATGAGGGTGGAATTAAGGGGGAAATAAGGATGGAATTGGGGCAAAATAAGGGGAAAATGGGAAATGCAGGGACTCACCGAGCGCGGCCGTCAGGTGCTCTGGGAGGAACAGGGAGGGAAGAGGAGAATAAACGCAGAATTCCCCGGATTTGGGTATTTTTAATGTTTGTTATTATTAAAAATTTATATTCCTCCTTTTTTTTTTTTTTTTTTCCCCGCACTCAGGCCAAGGAACTGGAATAAATCCCGGGAAATTGGTTAAAACACAACACGAAGGAACCTGGGAAAATCCAATTTGGGACTCACCGATTTCGGCTGCGAGTTCACCTGAAACAGAGAAATTTGGGGTTAAATTCCCCCGGAACAGAGAAATTTGGGGTTAAATTGCCCTGGAACAGAGAAATTTGGGATTGAGAATTTCCCTGATTCATACAAAACCCAACACTCCCCGATTGCCACAGTTTCACCCCAAAATTAAAGGAGAAAGGGAGGAAAAATGGGTTTAATTTCCTTCTTCTCATTCCAAGAAATTATTTTATTCCCACTGTTAGGAAATAATTTGGGAATACTCTGCCCTGGCTGGATTTATTCCATTTATTGATCGATATTTATTGATCCTGTTTATCATTTTCCACTGAGTTTGGGTGGTTTTTCCCTGTTCATTATTTAGGTTTTTAATAACAATAATTCTCCTATTTGGGAGAATTTGCATGTTAGTAATAATAATAATTATTGCATGATTTAGGAATTCGGAACTCACCATTCTCCGTGTCACATTCCTCTGAAAACAAGGAGAGAAAGAAATTGGAGATTGGGGTGGAAATTGATAGGTTTGGGCATCGATTGATATTTTTGGGTACGAGTTTGTACATTTGATATAAATTTGATATCTGAGGATAAATTTCTTGCTCTGGGGGCTCATTTCTGGTTTCAATCCAACCTCTTAGGAAATATTTTTACCTTCAGTGGAGCAAAAACCTCCAAAATAACCACAAAACCTCCAAAATAAACCCCTGAAAACCCAAACAACCCCAAGAAACCCCCGAAAATTCCTCAAAAACCCAAAATAATCCAAAAATTGTCCCCAAATAATCCCAAAATAACCCAAAACCACTCCACTTACCCAGTTCAGCATCACTTTCTTTAGGAGAAAACAAAAAAAAATCAAAGACAATTCTTATGAAAATATAAAATCTTATGGCTCCATCAGAGGCTGGTGGGGGTGAAGTACTCACCAAATTCCTCCGGCAATTTCCCTTAAAAATCCAACAAAATTCCATCAAAACCTTTGGAATTGAGGCCTTTTCAAGACAAGGGGGGAATAAAAAACTCCACTCACGGATTTGTGTGTCCCATTCGTCTGGAAAAGAGACAAAAAGCAATTTAAGTTTGGATTTGAGGATCTCAAGCTGCACTAATTCCATAATAATTCCAGGAATTCACCCCAGCGAACATTCCAGGGGTGGAAGGAGGAAAATCACTCACCCAGAGCAGCGTTTTCCCCTGGAAAAGAGAGAAAAAATAAACGATAAATGAGATCAGTTTGGGGCAATCCCAGAGGAGGAACTCATGGAATTAAAGTAAATTATATTAAATTAAATTAAATGTGGATATTCTGGGATGAGCCCAACTCCATGAAGGCCCAGAATGTCAAAACAGGGAATTTGGGTGGGAAAATCTGCCCAAAAATGAGCAGAGGGGGTGGGACACCCTCAGGCACCCAAGGCCAGGATTTTGGGGCCAAAGGAGCCAGAATTGGGCACCCGATCCTCAAAAAAAAATCCATTTTCACCCACCCGGCTCCATCATGGCGTCGTTCCCAGCGGGAATCAGCTCCGGGAGCTCCGCCGGCCTGGGGGAAAAAGGGAAAATTGGGTCATGGAAGTGTTTTCCAGGAAAACGTGGGAATGTCGGGAATACTCCAGCCCCGGGGAGTGATGGAGGAAGGAATTTTTCCGTTTTTCCGTGATTTCCCCGTTCTCAGGCTGGGAATTTCCCATTCCTGGGGGTGTTTTGGGATGAGGGGTGACAAACCCACCCCTCCCCGTTCCATCCTGAAACTCAATTTAACCAAAATTAGGGATTTGGTGAGTGAGGGGACGCGGATTTCGTGTCCTCGTGGACAACCCGGTGAGGACGGAGACCCCGTGAGGGAATTTCCCTTCCCAAAACGGATAATGAAAATGCCATTTCCGTGTCATTTTTGTGCTCATGATCCCTGAGCTTCCCAGGAAGAGAAATCTGGGAACGCTGCTCCGTCAACATAAACCAGGGAAACGCTGGGATAAAAACAGGAATTTAGGGAGAAACAGAGACAGAGGGAGGGATGTGGCACCAACTCTTTCCAGTGGAAATATTAATTAATTAACAATTAATTATGAATTAGGGAACCAACAGGATCCATTCTTTTAACCCTTCCCCTATTTTTCGGGGTCCTCGGGCCATAAAACAGAGATAATAAATAGATTTTTGGAGGCACCGAAGGCCCTTCGCTGCCGGGGCCAGATCGTGTTCCCCTCACATTCCAAAGGCACCTCCGAAATTCCCATTCCCGGGAAGGAGCCGTCCCCAAAAGAGCCTTCTCGGCCTCTCCGGAGCCCCGGGAAAGGGAAAAGGACTCACCGGCCCCGCGGCTGCTCCCCCGGTGCTGGTTTTGGGCTGGTTTGGGGCTTTTGGCCGGGATGAGGGTCCCGGAGCCTGCGGAGGAGCCGCGACAGCTGAGCTGGCCCCGATCCCGATCCTAAATTTAGCTGGGGAGGAGGATCCCGAAATGGCCATGGAGGGAATGGGATCCTCGGGGTGGGAGCAGGAGCAGGGGTCAGCCCAGGCCACGCTCCGGCCACAGCGGGACCGGGATCCTCTGGGGGGACATGGGGATCCCTTGGGGAGTACACTGGGATCTTTTGTGTAGGGATATTGGACTAATCCGGGGACATGTGGGGGATGCTTTGTGGGGGGATATTGGGATCCTGCGGGACACGATCCTCGCCAAACCCCCGCAGCTTTCTGTACACCACCACTGGGCACCGCCATATTGCCATGCGCGCCGCCATGCCGCCGTGCGGCGCGACGTCACTTCCGGTTCCGCCGGAAGCGGCTCCGCCTCTCTTTGCCCGCGCCGGCCTGAGGGGACGGACGGCTCCGGGCTGAGGCCGCCGCGCATCCGCCGCCATCCCGCCGCCCCCGCCGGGCTCCGCCGCCGCCCGCCGCCGCCATGACGGAGCAGATGACCCTGCGCGGGACCCTGAAGGGCCACAACGGCTGGGTGACCCAGATCGCCACCACCCCGCAGTTCCCCGATATGATCCTGTCCGCCTCGCGCGGTGCGCGCCGGGAGGGACCATCGGGGAGGGCCGGGGGGGGTGTGGGGGAGACCATCGGGGAAATTGGGGGTGGGGATCTGGAGGAACCCATAGGGGGAAATTGGGGAGGGGTCTGGGGGAGCCCACCGGGGTTCTGGGGGGGGTCCGGACGGGCCCATGAAGGGTTCTAGGGGGGTCTGGATGACTCCATTGACAGAACTGGCGGGGGGGGTCCCCCTAATAAGCCAGTCTGGGTTAGGTAGGGGGGCCCGGGAGCCCCCAAAACTTGGCTGGAGGGATTTGGGGCAGCAGGAACAGAATGAGGATGAGGAAGAAGAAGCAGAATCTCCTCATACCTTTGCCGGGATTTATCGTTTTTGGACTCTCCCCATTGCTGGGCTGGACAGGGGTGGCCGGGGGTCCCTCGGGTGACCCCCCCGTGTGTGCCCACCCCAGACAAGACCATCATCATGTGGAAACTGACCCGTGACGAGACCAACTACGGGATCCCGCAGCGGGCCCTGCGCGGCCACTCACACTTTGTCAGCGACGTGGTCATCTCCTCGGACGGGCAGTTCGCGCTCTCGGGCTCCTGGGACGGCACCCTGCGCCTGTGGGACCTCACCACGTCAGTTTGAGGGGGCTTGGGGGTCCTGGGTGGGGCTTGGGGGGGTCATTGGGGGATGTGTAGGGGGGGCCTGGGGGTCTGGGACAGCTCCCTTCGGCTCTGGGATCTCACCAGGGCCAGTTCATCATAGAGCTTGGTTAAATCTTGGATTTTTGGGGTGAGATCAGGGCGTTTGGGCTGCTCCCCGTCCCTCTCCCGATGATTACACCCGACATTCTGCCGATCCCGTGGGATCTGATGACACGTCCTGCAATGATGATGGGAGAGACATGGGGGAGCAGCCCCAGGGGGGTCAGGCTGGATTTTGGGGTGAGCCAGGGCGGCATTCCTGGGGTTGCAGCTGGAAAAGGGTCGGAATTTTTGGAATCAAACTGCTCCCAATTCCAGAATCCTCCCTGGAATCATTCTGATCCTATTTCCAATCACTGAGTAAATTATTCCATATATTTTTTTTACCCCAATTTCTGGATATTTCTCCTAGTTTTTGTATTTCCCCCAACACCCTTGGATGTCCTCCTTGATTTCTGGGTTTTTCCCCTGTTCCTGCTGGGAATACTGACCCTGTTCCCATTCCTGCAGCGGGACCACCACGCGGCGCTTCGTGGGCCACACCAAGGACGTGCTGAGCGTGGCCTTCTCCTCGGACAACCGTCAGATCGTGTCTGGCTCCCGGGACAAGACCATCAAGCTCTGGAACACGCTGGGGGTCTGCAAGTACACGGTGCAGGTGAGCAGGGGGGCTCAGGGCGATCCCAGTGGGGTCGGGGTCAATCCTCTTGGGTTGGGCTCGATCCTGGTGGGGTTGGGATCAGTCCTGTCGGGTTGGGCTCAATCCCGTTGAGTTTGGGGTCAGTCCTGTCGGGTTGGACTCAATCCCGTTGGGTTTGGGGTCAATCCTGTCGGATTGGGCTCAATCCCGTTGAGTTTGGAGTCAGTGCTGTTGGGTTGGGCTCGATCCCAGTGAGTTTGGGGTCAATCCTGTCGGGTTGGGCTCGATCCCGGTGGGGTTGGGGTCAGTCCTGTTGGGTTGGGCTCAATCCTGTTGGCTGGGGGGAGTCCTGGGTGGGCTCCGGCCGCGCTCCTGCCCCACCGTCGGCGCCGTTCCCCCGCAGGACGAGAGCCACTCGGAGTGGGTGTCGTGCGTGCGCTTCTCCCCCAACAGCAGCAACCCCATCATCGTGTCCTGCGGCTGGGACAAGCTGGTCAAGGTGAGCGCGGGGCGGAATTCCCGGGGGGGTTCACCCCGGAATCCTGGGATTTGCCGCCTCTCATCCCGCTCTTCCCGCCCCAGGTGTGGAACCTGGCCAACTGCAAGCTGAAGACGAACCACATCGGGCACACGGGCTACCTGAACACGGTCACCGTGTCCCCCGACGGCTCACTCTGCGCCTCTGGGGGCAAGGTACGGCCTGGGGACGTGGGGACGCCACGGGGCTGCATCCTGGCCCCAATTCCTGTTGTGGGGTCCTTGGGTTGGTCGTGGCTGGAGTGGGGAGCGGGGAGGCCTCGCTCCAGGGAACCTTGTGGGACTTCCAGGGATTCTTCTGGGACGTTCCTGAGCTCCTGGGAATCTTCCTGAAGGTCCTCTGCATCCTCACGGAGGTTCTCGGGACCTTCTTGGAGGTGTTGGGGACACTGCTGAGACCTTTCGGAGCTCCCACAGACCCTCCTGGAGCTGTGGGGACCCACCTGGAGACCTCGCGAAGCTCCCGGGGATGTTCTCGAGCTCTTTGAGACCATTCCGGAGCTCCGTGGCCCCACCTGGGGATCTCCTGGAGCTCTGCTTTCCCATTCTCCCCCCCCGGGGCCTTCCTGAAGCTCGGTGTCCCCACGGTGTCCCCAGGACGGGCAGGCCATGCTGTGGGACCTCAACGAGGGCAAGCACCTGTACACGCTGGACGGGGGCGACGTCATCAACGCGCTGTGCTTCAGCCCCAACCGCTACTGGCTCTGCGCCGCCACCGGGCCCAGCATCAAGATCTGGGTACGGAGTGCCGGGGAATGACCCCCGGGACTGTGGGATGGCCCCAGGCTGTCCCCTGGGAACGGGGCAGGACCCCTGGAATGGGGCAGGACCCCCCATGCTGTGATGAAACACTCAGATGCCTCCGACCACTCTGTGGGGAAACCCAGAGGCTGTTTCTGAGCCGGCCCCGGGCTCGGGTGGGATCTGGGTGGGATCCAGGTGGGATCCGGGGGGGGATTAGGTCATTCCTCACCTCTCTGGTTCCGCAGGACCTGGAAGGGAAGATCATTGTGGACGAGCTGAAGCAGGAGGTGATCAGCACCAGCAGCAAAGCAGAGCCACCGCAGTGCACGTCCCTGGCCTGGTCAGCCGATGGACAGGTGAGACCCTGGGGACCCCCACCTGGGGACCCTCACCTGGGGACGAGGGGGTTTGGGGACCCTTCACCTGGGAATGAGGATCTGGGACCTCTGAGCTGCCCTGGGGATGGGGGTTTGGGGATTTGGGCACCTGGAGCCACCCTGGGAAGGACCTGATGGTCCCTCCTGCCCTTCCCTCACCTGGGGCTGGGAGTGATCGGGGGGGGGGGGGTCACCTGGGTGACCTCTGAGTGACCCCTGTCCTTGTCCCCAGACCCTGTTCGCCGGCTACACCGACAACCTGGTGCGGGTGTGGCAGGTGACCATCGGCACCCGCTGAGCCCGAATCCTGCGTTTTTATTAAAAAAAATACCAATAAATGGCGCTTTATGGAGCTGCGGTCATCGTGTGTCACCTGCTGGGCTGGGATAAAATTGGGATTGTGGGGCCAAAACTGCAGGAAGGAGGAAAACGCCGCTGACGTCACCGGGGTGGGAATTGGGGGATGTTCTTCACCCTTCTCCTGTGCTGTAAAAACCCTGAATTCCAAAAAAACACCCCAAAACAGGTAAATTGAGACGTGAGGAACCTCACCACGCTCTGGGGATTGCTGGAATTAGCGAGGAGTTTCCCACGTGGCAGCTCCAATGTGGCCAAAGTGTCATTTTTTACTCATCTGGGGTTTTTTTGGTGCCCTTTCCTGGCTGTTGGATGCTTTTCTGGAAGGGCGAGTTGGGATCTGGATACGCAGCTCCAGGTCTTCCCTAATTAATTAATGAGGATCAGGCCAGGATTAAGGAGCTGGGATTGGACCCACACTTGGTTTTAGTGATATCAGGGGGGACCCAACCCCATTTTTGGGGTAATTTACCCCAAACTCATCCTGGAAATGGCTCTTCCCAGGATCCAACGACCCAGAGCCTTGGATACAACTTCTTTATTCTTTTATTATTGACATTTCATAAAACTAAATCTCCATTTAATTCTCATTTTAGCCAAAAATATCCCGAATGAGCTCTGTAACGCCAACAGGAAGTTCCCAAATCCACCAAAATCCAGGGAAACGTGTGAGGGGAAGGGGCAGGGGGTGGAGCTCCCGAGTGGGACAGGATCCGGCTGGAAATAAAAAGGGGGAAAATAAATATCCCCAACTCGGGGAGCTCCGGAGCTGCGGGGGGGAAGCGGCTCCTCCCGGCCCCGTAAAGTGCCAGAGGGGAGAGGAAAATCCAGGATTTTCCCCCAAAAATGGCAGGGAAGGGGGGCAGCAGGAGAACAGCAAGGGAAGAACAGGAACGTTGGGGCTGGGGGGCTCAGGTGAATCCCAAAAAATCCAGGCACTAAGAAATGCGGATTTTGGGAAAGGAGGGAGTTTGAAATCTGGGAGGATTTGGCCCCAGATACAGAAAAACTCGCAGGGGTCTGGGAAGGGCCCAAAACTCAACTGGGATGAGACAGAGAGGGCGGGAACAGCTCCCAGCACCAGGAACTGAACTGAGAACCAGATCCAAGGGGAATCAATCCCAATTCCAACCCAAAATCAGCTCCAAAGGGGCGGAACTGCCCCATTCAACCCAAACCAGTTCCAAAGGGGCGGAACTGCCCCATTCAACCCAAAACCGGCTCCAAAGGGGCAGATCCTGCCCCACTCAACCCAAACCTGACTCCAAAGAGGAGGATTCTGCCCCATTCCAACCCAAACCAAGTTCCAAGGCAGATCCTGCCGTGTTCCAACATAAACCCAGTTCGAAGACGGTGCATTCCGCCCCGTTCCAGCCCAAAACCAGTTCCAAAAGGGCAGATCCTGCCCCATTCCAACCCAAACCCAATTTGAAGGGTGTCGATTCTGCCCCATCCCTACCCAAACCCAGTTCCAAGGTGGATTCTGCCCCATCCCGACCCCAACCCCACTCCCAAGGGGCCTCCCCATCCGTCCCGAGCTGACCCAGCTCCGCATGGCGATGGCACCGAGTCCTGGCGCAGGCGGAGCAGCAGCAGCAGGAGGAGGAGGAGGAGGAGGAGGAGGAAGAAGAGGAATCTCATGAGCGAAGCAGGTGCAAGAAGCCGAGTGCGGCGCCGCCCTTCCCCTGCAGCCCGCAGGGGCAGCCCGGGCCCGTCAGGTGCAGATCTTGATGCGAGTGCCCTTGGCCAGGATGCGGAAGAAGGGGAAGACGCGCTCGCGGCAGCAGATGTGGAAGGTGTGGATGTGGCTCATGCTCTCGGCGTTGTAGAAGCACAGCTGGCCCCGCTCGTAGTCCAGGTAGACCCCGAAGCGCCGCGGCTGCTCCCCGGGCGCCAGCGCCGTCTGCTCCGTGGCCGTCAGCGCCTGGTACTTCTTCCCGCTGGTGCCCACGGCCCAGATCTCCCGCTTGGGCGGCGGGGAGGAGCCGCCGGACGCTCCCTTGTGCCGGTGCCGGGTGGTCTCGCGGGCGGCCCCCACGGCCCAGCCGCGCCGGCCGCCCACCTCCACCTCCCAGTAGTGGCGTCCGGCGCTGAAGCCGGGCGCTCCCAGCACGCACAGGTCGCCGTCCGAGCGCCGGGCGCCGCCCGCGGACTCCTGGCGCCGCTCGGACAATCGGACGCTGCGCCGGTCCAGGGATAGGCTGAGCCGCGGGTGGGCCGTGGAGGGGTCCAGGGTCACGTCGGCTGCGGGGGTCGGGAGGGGGTTTAGGAGGGGCTTCGGGGGGCTGGGTCTGGAGAAGAGGGGTTTGGAGGGTTTGTGGGGTTTGGAGGGGGAGTTGTGGCACACGGGGGTTTGGAGCAACGATTTCCAACCCTTGAACACCGAATTTCCACTCCTTCGACCCCCAATTTCCCGCCTTTTAATCCCAATTCTCACCTCTTCGACCCTCAATTCCATCCCTTTAACCCCCAATTTCCACTCCTTCAACTTCCAAATTTTCACCCCTTTAACCCCCAACTCCCATTCCCTTAACCCCCCCAATTTTCAGTCCTTTAATCCCAAATTTCGCCCCTTTCTTCCCCCCCCCCACCTTGGGGCACTTTGCTGAAGACCTTTTCCATCTTCCTCATCACCACATCCTGCAGGAAACAATTCCGGAACTTCTTCCCCACATCCACCGGCACCATCTCAGGCTCCTGGAATTTGATGTTCTCACACCTGGAATGGGGGAAAAAAAAAAAAATGGGGGGGAAATTGGGATTCAGCTGTTTGGGGAGGGGACCCGAGGTGTCTTCCCAACCTTCCTCCTCCACCAAATATCCCAAATCACCCAAAAACCCCAAAATTCCTGTCCGTCTCCCATGGAGGTTCCGCCAGGAATGACTGACCTGATGAAGGTGCCTTTGATGTCCTGGGAGGAGGCAGCAGGTGCGAAACGGGGAGGAAGAAAGAGGAAAAGGTTAATGAGGACTTGGACTGGTCCCGCAGATTTCCAGTGAGGGAGAGCCTCTGGGGACTTTGAGCAGCTGGAGTCTAGGCGGATGGAATAAAAAACCCCAATCCCAATTTTCCCTTTTCCCCCAAAGAATGGGAGCTGCTGGAGCCCATCCCACCCCCCAGCCCCAGTTTCCCCCTCTCCCACCCCCAGTTCCTCCCCCACCTTGAGCAGCTGGAGCCCGTCCTGCCTGCCCGCGGCCTCGGCGTCGGCGATGAGGCGGCGCAGGGCCGAGCTCCGCTCCTCCAGCGCTCCCAGATTGCGGCGCTGCCGTGCCAGCAGCGCCTCGTGGCGCTCCTGCAGCTGCCGCAGCAGCAGGACCTGCTCCCCCGCCAGGAACCGGTGCAGCACCTCGAAATCTGCCTCCAGCTCCTGCATCTCCACCTGCATCTGCTCCTGCCGGGAAAAACCGCGGGATGCGCGCTGGGAACGCCGGGAGCACGGTCCCAGAACGCCCTGGGAACCAGGGAAGGGAAATGGGGAAACCAAGGGAAGTTTTAGGGAGTTTTTGTTAGATATGGGGCGGCTCCCGGGGAATTCCATCCAGGATAAAGTGGATTTTTAAAGCATTAAAGGGAAAGGGAGCGTGGGAACAGAATTCCAGCAAATTAGTGTTTAGTTGGAGCTTTATTCGATCAGATTGGAGTTCTATTTCATCCAAGTGGAGGCTTTTCGGATATTTTATTGGAGTTTTATTGTATCTCACTGAGCTTTACTGGAGTTTTATTCCATCAAACTGGAATTTTATTCCTTCAAATTGGGAAGTTAGAAGTCTTCCAAAAGATGGAGTCTTTTTTATCCTCCAACACTCCCCCAACCATCCCTCGGGCTGAGGAAACAGGACGTTAGTGTCCCAGGACTGACAGTTTTCGGTGGAGTAAAAGCTGGGAAGCAAGAAAATTGGGAGAAGGCCTCAGGATGGGCTTGTTCTCACCCTCAGCACCGAGATTTTCTCTTCCTCGCTGGATTTCTGCTTCAGCACCGCGTCCAGCTGCTTCCGGAGCGGCTCCAGGTGGCTCTGGAGCTTGTTCTGAGGGAAGGGGACAGAGCTCAGGCACCCCAGGTCTGGGGAATTGGTCTCACAAATCCCTCCCATCCTCCTTCCCTCCCCAGCTCCACATCCAGGCTGGGAACAAACCCTCCCGACCCCATTCGGGACCCTCAGACATCTCATCCCTTCCCAATCCATCCCTTTTCCTGCCTCCTGCAGCATTTGCACTGTCTTTCCCCCCCAAAAAAAAGGGAAATGGCCCCTCCCATCTCACACTGGCCCCTCTTCTGCACCCCAAACAGGGCTGTTCCACCCCCAAAATTCCCCATTTTTCTCCTTTCCCAGTCACCGAACCGGCACGGCCAGACCCTCCCAGTGCTGCCCCTGAAACCCTCCACGTCCCATGGGATCCCTCGCGTCCCAAACGCCCCAGAAACCCCAAAGGCCCCGGGGCTGCCCCCACCTTGCAGTCCTGCACCACCTCGTCCAAGGGCACCACGCTGTGGTGTTTGTGCCCGCGCGCCTCCCGGCACACCACGCAGATCGCCGCCTCGTCCACCTCGCAGAAGAGTTTCAGAGGCTCCTGGTGCTTCTCGCACAGCTCGGGAGGGCCCCCGGGCACCGCCGCCGGGCCGGGCCCGGGCCCCGCGGGGCGCTGGGGCCGCGGGTGCAGCTGCCGGATGATCTGCACCATGTTGGCGAGCTGCAGGTTGGGGCGGAAGCTGCGCTGCAGGAACGTCTTGCGGCACTGGGGGCATGTGAAAACCGGGGGGCGCCGGGGGGGCGCGGGGGGCGGCTGCTCTTCCTCATCCTCCTCCTCTTCCTCCGCTTCCTCCTCCTCCTCCACATCCTCCTCCATCACGTCCTCATCATAGTCCTCGTCCCCGAAGTAAAGACCCCCCTGCGCGCTCCCTGCCCACGCCGTGGCTTCTTCTTCCTCCTCCTCCTCCTCCTCGTCCTCCGCGGGGTCTTCCCAGAGCTCGGCTTCCTCCTCCTCCTCCTCCTCCCACATGTCGTCGTCTTCCTCCTCGTCCACGCCGGCCTCATCCTCCTCCTGCTCCACGTCCAGCTCGTCTTCCTCCAGCTCGTCCTCATCCTCCTCCTCCTCAAGCTCGGAGCCGCCCTCGGAGCCGCCCGGGGGGGGCTCGGGGCCGCCGCGGGCCCAGAGCCGGGAGATGCAGCCGCGGCAGAAGTTGTGGCCGCAGCCGATGGACACCGGGTCGGCGAAGTAGTCGAGGCAAATGGCGCAAATCGCCTCCTCTTGCAGCGTCTCCACCGGGTCCGGCCGAGAGCCGGGGCCGCCCAGCGCCGCGGGGGCCGCCATGGCGAGGGGCGAGACTCTCCTCCTGCCGCTCTTCCTCCTCCTTCTCTGCCTCCTCCTCCGGGGCTCCCGCGCCGCCCCCCGCGGCTCCTGCCCGGCCCCGCGGTGCCCCCGGCCCAGCTCAGCCGACCCCTGCGCCCCCGGGCCCTCGCCGCGCCCTCTCTCCTTTCCCTCCACCCCGGTCCCCCAACCCGCGGTGGGTCCCGCTTCGGCCCCCCCGCCCGGGCACAGCCCCCAAAGCCCGGCGAGGCGCCGGCGGAGGCCTCAACCGCCCCGATGCCCACCCGGGGCCGGGCCCTCACCGCCGGGCTGGGCCCCTCTAGGCCTCACCGGGCCTCGCCGCTCCCCGCGCCGCGCCCGCGCCGCCCGTGCCGGTGCCCCCCCGCGCCCTCACGGCCGCGGCCGGTGCCGGAGGAGCCGCTCGGTGCCCGCCGGGTCCCGCCCGGTCCCCGCCGGGTCGCCCCGGCCGCGCTCGCCCGGCGGCAGCTCCGCCACAGACGGGAAACGCCGCGGCACTTCCGCCTTCCGGCGGGGGCACAGCCCCTGCTGCACAACGTGACCGGAAGTGGCTCTAGTTGCCAAGCAACGGGGAGGTGCTACCCCTCCGCTGCCTTTCTGGGGTTTCTCTACCCGCGCAACTCGTTGCTCTCGGAGGACTGGAGGTCGCACCAGCGATGTGGGGCGGGACCTGAGGGGAGGGGGCGTGGCCTCCCAGGGCACCGCCCCCCTCCCGCGTAGCTCAGCCGGCAGCGCGGGGGACTCTGAACCTTAGATGTGGGGTTCGAGTCCCGCCCTGGGCTCTCCAACATTATTTTTTTAACCGAAATGTCACTTTTCTGTCATTCTCTCGAGTTCCTTCCTCCGCCGTGGCCGCGGGCCCCCGGTGACCCCGCGGGGCGCGGGAGCAGCGCTCGGGGTGCGGCCGTAGGACGGCGGGGCGGGAAACGCGGCACAGCGTTTCTGTAGTGTAGTGGTTATCACGTTCGCCTCACACGCGAAAGGTCCCCGGTTCGAAACCGGGCAGAAACACGTGAGCTTTTTTTTCCTTCCTTTCCCCCACCTTTTTCCTCATTTCCCCCCCTCACTCCGACACTTCCAGCACATCTCAACCCTTATTCCATCAATTTTCTTTATATATTTTTTTATCCAAGCTCCTCTTTCCCCCCTACCTTCTCCAACCAACCTTTCCTCCATCACTTTGCCGTTGCACGCTTTAATCCCAACCCTTTCTTCCCCCCTCTTCCTCTCATTTCCCCCTCTATTTCGGTTTTCCCATCCCAATTTCACGTGATTTCTCCGCAGTCGCTGCTCCAGCCCCGCCCTGGCTCTGGTCTTATCAGCATCCCCACATCTGCTCCCCCACATCTGTTCCCTCAGAGGCACCGAGGAGGAGGAGGAAGGAGAGGAGGAAAGAAGAAGGGGGAAAATAGGAAGAAAACAAAAAGGAGATGAGGAGGTGAGAAGGAAGCAAGGAGGAGAAGGAGGAAGCAAGAAGGAAAAAACAAGGAGGAAGAAGAGGAGAGGAGGAGGAAGTGGTGAGGAGGAAGAGGCGAGAAAGAGGAGGAAGAAACGAGGAGGCAGTGAGGAAGAAGTAAGGAAGAGGTGAGGAAGAGAGGAGGAGGAGGAGTAGAGGAGAAGAGGAGGAAGCGCCCCCTCCTTTCCCTTTCCCCGCTCCTCTCCATCCCTTCCAGGCAGCAAATCCCAACCATCCGACATCCAACGCCGAGGAAGTCGGATCCTCCTCTTCCTCATCCCAAATCTCCAGCACCCAAGGCGGAGGAAGCGCATCCTCCTCCTCCTCCTCCTCCATGGCGGGGCCCAGCCCGGCCGAGCGGCTCCGCGCCGAGGCCTCGTGCCCCGTGTGCCTCGAGCTCTTCCAGGACCCCGTGTCCGTCCCCTGCGGCCACAGCTTCTGCCGCGGCTGCATCGAGCGCTGCTGGGAGAGCTCCCGGGGCTCCTTCTCGTGCCCGCGCTGCCGGAACGTGGCCCCGGAGCGCAGCCTGAGACCCAACCGCGAGCTGGGACACGTCGCTGACATCGCGCGGGGGCTGCTCCCGGAGGTGCCGGGGACCTTGTGCGGGCGGCACCGGGAGCTGCTGCAGCTCTTCTGCCGCGACGAGCGCGCCCTGCTGTGCCTCGTGTGCGCGCGCTCCCGCGCCCACCGGCTCCACCGCGTCGTGCCCGCCGAGGAAGCGGCCCAGGAGTACAAGGTAGCGCCAGCACTGCCCCCGGGGGAGCGATTTTCCGGGGGGGGGGAAACGCTCCCGAACTCCCGTGGGAAACGGGGACCGTCGGGTTTAAATTCCTCGGTGGTGATTAAAATATCCAAAACGTGTGAAAGCGCCTCAAAATAGTTTTTCTTTCTCTTTTTTAAACCAGCTCTCGAGAGCATCCTCGCTGTTTCTTTCATTTCCAATAAATAGAAATCACTTTTGTTTAGTTACAAATACTTAGAAATCACTTCCACACACACACCGCCCCCCGCCTCCTTCCTGCTCCTTTTCTCTTCTGCTGCTGGTCCAACCCCTTTTTTTGGCAGTTTTCACCCCAAAACTCCGACTGCTTGGAGCCGTGTAACCCCAAAAAGACTCCTCGAAAATCTCATATAAACATATATAAATTATATATTGATATAAACATGCAAACACCACCTAAACAAATCCGCCCGGGGTTGTTAAACAGCGAGATCTTTATCCCAGAATCCACATTTCTGGGGGCCAGGAGTGGTTTTGGGGGAAAATCTCTCTTATCTGGGGCTGCCAGCGCTCCCTGGACGCGGGGTTGGCTCGGGCTCAGCTCCTCGCGGTGCTTGGGCAAAGCCTCTCCCGTCTCAGACGAGGGACAGAGGAAATTCGAGTGGGAAAACGGATTTTTCTCAGCCCTTCCGAGCCCTCCTTTTCTTTCCCTGCAGGAGCAGATCCAAAGCTGCCTCCAGGCTTTGAAGGAGGAGAGAGAAAAATACCTGGAAAGCCGAAAATCCGGCGCCCGGAGGAGTTTGCACCTGGTAGGAGACCCCGGGGGAAGCCGGGGGGACTCGCGGGGGCGGGTTTGGATCCCAGGGGGGCAGGTTTGGATCCCAGGGGGGCAGGTTTGGATCCCAGAGGGGCGGGTTTGGGTGTCTCCCTCTCCCCCAGCGGTGTTGTGAGGCCAAATTTCCCGGGTTTGGCTCACGGAGCGTTGGGTTCCGTGTTTATCTGCCGGGGTTCACCGGAGGCTGCGCCGGGGCGATAACGCGGGGAGGGGAGGGGAAGGGAGGGGAGGGACGAGGGCAGGAGATCTCCCCCCCTCACCGCTGCTCTCGGCAGGACAAAACCAGGAGCGAGGGGCAGCGGATGGTGCGGGAATTCCAGGAATTGCGGCAGTTCCTGGAGGAGCAGGAGCGTCTCCTCCTGGTCCAGCTCGGGGACCTGGACGGGGCCATCGGCCGAGCCCAGGACGAGGCGCTGGCCAAGGTCTCGGAGGAGCTGTCCCAGCTGGACACCCTCATCTGGGAAATGGAGGGGAAATTCCAGCAGCCGCCGAGCCACTTCCTGCAGGTGAGAGCCCGGAGCGCCCGGGCTGGAAGGGGAAAAGGGGGAAAAAGCAAAATCCAAGACCCAGGAGCCCAAATTATCCCCACGGTGACACTACCACAGCCCTGAGAGTGGGACACCTCTGGGAAGTGGATTGGATGCGGATTAGGATGGTTTTTAAAGTCCCTCCAACCCAAACCAGGCTGGAATTCTTTGATCCCGTGATTTGAAGGAACACAACTTTCTGTTCCTCCTCTCCAACCATCTCTTCTCTCTTCCCACCTTTAGGACATCCGACAGCTCCTGGACAGGTAACCCTAACCCTAACCCTGACCCTTTTCCCTTCTTGCTCCTCTGGGGCCATCCAGGCCAATCCCGAGGCCGAGATTTCCAGCCAGGAGCTCAAATTCTCACTGTGCTGCTCTGGGCTCAGGAATTTGGGTCTGGGGGAAGGAAACTGCCCAGAAAGGGCAGGGAAAAGCGAGCTGGATTTGCTGCTGGGACGAATATCCTCAGGCCGTAACAGCCCCATGGATATTTAATAGGAATAAAATTAGCCGTCAGATTGGGGGGTTTTGCCCCTTTTTTGGCCTCTTTGCAGCTGTGAGATGATGAAGTTCCACCCCCCGGCCGAGATTTCCCCCGACCTGGAGAGGAGCCTCGAGGATTTTGTCCAGAGGAACATCCTGGTGAGAGGCACCTTGAGGAGGTGCCAAGGTACCAAGCAGGGCTGGGAGGGGGCACAGGGCCTGGAGTGGGAATCCGGGAGGGTTGGGGTCCCTGGGAGTGAGATCCGGGAAAAACGGGGTCCTCGTGTGGGATACCCAGGAGAAATGGGATCCTTTTGCATGAGATTCGTGAGCAATGGGGTCTTTGTGCGGGATAGCTGAGAGAAACCTCTCCCAGTTCTCACCCCAAAGCCCATTTGGGGTCACTGATGGGAAATTCAAATCCCACGTGGGTACAAAGCTGGGGAGAGGATGGAGAGGGGGAAAAACCCATGTGGAAAATCCTTGGGGATGAGTTTTGCTTGGCCAGGGATCCATCCTGTGGGATGAAGGTGTTGTCCGACCCTGACTCTGGGGAATCTCTCTCTCCTCAGACAGCCTCATGTTCCAGCTGCAGGAGCCAGGTGAGTCGGTGGGGAACTGTGGAGTGAAATTGTGAGAGAGATTTCCATGGAAAAATCAGCACAATTCCCACTGTGGGGAGGAAGGGAAGAGTGACAGTCGTGATGTTGACACTCCTGCTGTGTCCAGGGCCTGAGATAGGGCCCGAATATCCCAAAAAGAGCATTCACGTTTCCCTTTCCCTGCCTGGGAATTCCCCACTGTTCAATCCCAGATTGGGATTGGGTTGGGAGGGACCTTAAAGGAGATTTATTCCCAACCCTGTTCCGCCCTTCCCGGTGCCTCTGCCTCACACTTTGTCCTCTCCCCCTTCTCCTCCCATCCCGAGGGGCTCTGCCGGGACACCCCAAGGCTGTCTCCCCCCCCAGACCTGCCCGTGGCCCTCCGGAGCCGCGGGAAGAGGGAGAACGGGGCCGATTCAGGCGCTGGAAGGGACAGGAGCATCTCCATCCTCGGGAATCGGGAGAGCAGGGCTGATCCCGCGTTCTGGGGGGACATCTCCATCCTCCCCGAGTCCCCTCGAGCTCTCCCTTGTCCCGCAGCCGACATCACCCTGGACCCATCCACGGCTCACCCCAACCTGCAGCTCTCCGAGGACGGAAAAGAAGCGCGGGGGCAGCTGCTGCCGAGGGACGTCCCGGACCATCACGAGCGCTTCGACTTCGAGCCCTGCGTGGTGGCGCGGAGGGGCTTCGCCTCGGGGCGGCATTTTTGGGAGGTGGAGGTGGGGCAGGGCGGGGTCTGGGGGCTCGGCGTGGTCCGGGAGTTCGCGCGCAGGAGGGGCCCCCTGAGCCTCACCCCCAAGGAGGGCGTGTGGGCGCTGGAAGCTTTTCATTCCCTGACCTCGCCCCGCGCCAACCTCCGCCTGCACCCCCTGCCCCGGCGGCTCCGCGTCTCCCTGGACTACGAGCGGGGCCGGGTGGCCTTTTTCAGCGCCGGCGACGACTTTCCCATCCTGGAGTACACCCGGGCCGCCTTCAACGGGGAGAGGGTCCTGCCCTGGTTTAAGATCGGGATGGGGGCGCGGCTGCTGGAGGTGACGCGGAGCCGCGGCTGCGAGGAGCGGGCGGTGGCCGGGCAGGCCATGTCCCCTCTGGACTGGGTGGGGTTCGGGTGCTCGCTGCGGATCTGTCCCTGAGGGGACTGTCGCGATGTGTCCCGAGTGAATTCGCCGCCCCTCCGTGTCCGTCGGGAGCTCTGCAGGGACCGGCGGTGGCGGGGCGGCCGCGCCGGGAGGAGCCTTGAGGGTGGAGCGCCTGTTTTAGCGTGTGGGTTTTCTTTTTGTTGTGCCCTCGGCGGGATGAATCCTCCCTCTTTTCTCTCTTCCCAAAGTGCTTTTGCCCGAACTGTGTCCCGCACCCTTCGCTCCTCGGTTTGGGGGGGCTGCTCCCCATCTCCGCCCACATTCCTGACGTTTCTCTCCAATAAAAGAACATTTTGGGTTGCAGCCTCCCCTCCCAGCCCCGCCGGGAATTGTGTTTCTCTGGATTTTTGAGTCTGATTTATCACGGGTGATAAATTAGGAAAATCCGCGCGGGACGGGGACACCTCGGTGACCCTCCGCCTCGCCAGCCTTTCACACAGACCGTGGAGGGACACAAACCCTCCTGGAATCCAATTTTCCACATTATTACTTCCCAAAAAAGGCTGCCCCCCGCGCTGGCCGTCGGGGAGGGGCGAGGTGGGATCAATCCCAGGGCAGGTGGGGCAGGCGGACGCTCCTCAGCCCGAAGGAAAGGGCAGAGGCAGGACACGAGTCCTGGCGCTTTTAGCTGCTTTCACCGACAGCGATTTCCTCAAAACCGCGCGATTTTCTTCCGAGGAAACCCAAAAGAGGAAGCAGAAGCACCGAAACAGCCCCGTTAGTAATTCCGGAACCGAGAAGAGGAACCGGGAGCGAGGCTGGGCTCGGAAAAACAGGCACGGGATGAGTGGAAACCCCGTGACGGAGCAATCATCCCCACGGGTCCTACCAGGACCACCCTGGCCACACCGGGACCCTCCCGGACCCTCCTGGGAAACCACGGCACAAACGCCGCGTCCCGGGAATGCTCCACATCCTCGGGGAGCCGAGATCCCTCTGGCCCGGCTTCCCCGGGGTCCCTCCCTGCCTCTGATCTCCACCCAGGGCGTCCCTTCTCTCCAGAAAGATGCAAAGCAGTTCCCACCCGGGCTGGTTTTCCAGGCTCTGCCGACTCCTCTCCCCGCCCGATTCCCCATTCCGAGCCGGAGGAGCCGAGCCGGAGGCTCTGCCGGTGTCTCACGGGGGTCCAGCCTCTTCCCTTCTGCCGAAACTTCCCTGGAAGCGTTTTTGGGGTGTTTGCTCCCAGTCCTGCCGTTCCCACAGCCAGCGACTCCGCCGTGGCTCTCGCCGGTGGGAAATGTGTACCAGAATTGAGATTTACATCTCCAAACCTGTCCGAGCTGGGTGGCAGCGGTCCTGCAGCTAAAAATTCCGTAAAAATAAATATTAATTTATCCACGAGCTTAATGGAGGAGCAGAGGTCGAAAAATTCCCCGGAGAAATTTCCTAGTGAGCTCAGTGCCCGAACCTGGCCACACAGATTGAGGCGAAAGGGTGCCCAGGATCCCAATTTGTGCCCCTCTGCCAATGCCCTCAAGGTTCTGGTGGTGCCTTCCCCTCCCTTTTTCCTTAGGTTTTCCCCATCCATGGTCCTGCCAAGCCCTGGGAGCTCCACATCCACCTGAGGACCTGGACATCCTCTGCTTCCAGGGTTTTTTGGGGAGTGTGAATGGTTTTAGTGCAAGAGGAGTGGCGTGGCAGCTCCCCGGGGCAGCAGCTCCAGGGATAAAATCCTGGAATTCTGATGAGGAAAAAGCAGGAGAGGTGTGGGGAGACCTGACGCGCAGGCTCAGCGCAGCCGTGCCGCGGATTCACCCGGGACGGGGAAGGAGCAGGAAGGGAAGGATCCAGCCCCGTCCGAGGGATAAACCCAGCAGGGTTTGATCCCTTGGGAAGGAATTCCAGCGGGGATTCGCCTTTCTGAGCGAGGAGAGGAGCGCTCCGAGGAAGGACAGCGGCACTGGAGTGCGGGAAACTGGAGGACCTGGTAGGTGCCACCTGCTGACCTTTGGGGACATTTGGGGACATTCCTTTGGGAGGGAAGATGCTGTTTCCACACGGATTTGGGCAGAATTTGGCCAAATTTGGGCAGAGAGCTGTGATATCCCTCAATTTCCCAGTAAAGTGATGGAAAAGGGTCCAAACTGGCATTTCTTGGTTGCAGCAGGTTTGATTTTTCAACATTCCCCCCCACCCCATCCCCGACACAGATTTCCCCAGGAATTCAAGGGAAATGAGTAAGGATTTGAATCCAGAGATGTTCTCCAGTGGGAAATGCCTTTCCATGAGTTCCTCGGGGTATTTCCCATCCCGCTTTTCCCTTGTTTGCCGTTTAAAAGCCCCGCTTGGATTTGGGGCCGCAGATCCCGGGGGGATCCTGAGCTCCTCTTGCTCCCACAGCTGGAAGACCTCAAAAATGAGCTGGAGAAGAGGCAGGCGAAAAAAGTCCCGGAGATTTCCCAGCTGGACACTGCGGCACAGCAGCAGGAAGAGAAGAACCAGCAGCCGGTGAGGGAATTCTCCTGTTCTGAGGGAAAATCAGAGGGAAGGGCTTCCCCACTGCGTTAATATTTGGGGTTCTCCTGGTTCCCGTTTGCTCCCGTTCCCTCCGGGGAGCTAAAAGCCCCAAGGGGATGAGGAAAGGGCGGTTTGAGCCTGGAAAGATGGGGAAAAGGGAATTAAATCCCTGTGGGAGGGCTGGGGGTTCCCTATATTTTCGAATAATTCCCTTTGCTGTGATATGAGGGGAGATCTCACGCTGAGCTGCCTTTCCCTTCTCTCTTCCCCCAGGATGTGAAAAGCTCCATTAGCAGGTTTGTGGCCTCCCTGGAAAGCTTTTCCATGGGTTTTCCCAAGAGGAAACGGAGGAGGGAACTCTCCGGTGCTGCTCGAGGCTCCTCCTCGGCTCCAGGGAGGAGCATTTTGGGCTCTTGATCACTTTTGGGATATGCTGACCCACGGAGATTTGGTCTCAGAATCAACTCCACGCTGACTCTGATTTAAAGTCTTGGCTCTTCTCTCCAGCCCAGTCCTCCCCAAAAATTCTTTCTTTCCTTCCTCATATAAAATAAGATTTTATTAAAAAAAAAAAAAAAAAAAAAAAAAAAAAAAAAAAAAAAGAGATTAATCCAACAGGGAAATTTGGCCTTTGATCTGGATTTCCAAGGGCGGGGGGGAAATCAAAACCTGACATTCCAGCTCACGTCTGGTGGCTCCCAAAACCTCTGTGGTTCTTCTGAGAACTGTGAGGGGGGTTTTGTCTCTTTTATTTTTCTTGTCCCAGGTGTGGGAAAGTGACTTTCCAGCTGCCCCTGGATGCGGCTCCGGGGCCGGAAGAGCGAGTTTGTCACTTCTCATGGAGGAGCAGCACCCTGAAGGAAACCCTGAGGAAGCTCCAAGGTACCCAGAAGGAGAACAAAAATAGATTGAGGTCATAATTTGGGAGGGCTGGAAGAGATGAGCTGCCCTTCTCCCATCCCAGATATAAATTGGGAATGGAAACCTTGCAGGGAGAACATGGAGATGGAGGAGAGGAAGGGCAAAGGGTTTTTCCTGGTACAAAAAAAAAAGAGATGACTTGAAAATCAGGGTGACACAAGGAGGTTTTTATTAATTTTATTTATTTCAGCCCAACCAGCCGGGTCTTGTCCCGCAGCTGCTCCAGACCCTGCTCATTTTCCTCCCACATCACCTCTTCCCTTCTTCCTCTTCCCTCCCCTTGGTGTTTATTTTTAGCCTCAAATCCACAGGGATTTCTGCACCACCATTGCCACGGCTTTTCTTCGGACTTTTGGGGCGAAAAGCAGCTTTTTCTGCTTCATGGGCAGCGCTTACCGTGTGGCTCTCGGGGTTGTCCTGTGCAGGGCTGAGAGTTTGACTCAGTGCCCCCTGAGGGGCTCCCCCAACTCGGATACCCCGGGAACACCCTGGGTGGGGGGAATACCCTGGGTGGGGGGCGTTTCTCCATTTCTGGGGGGGTTCCCTCTTGTCGATGGACGATCCAAGATCCTGGGACGCCAAACCAGGTCCTGGTTCTGTCCCTCCACAGCCATCGTGACCCTGGACCCCGGCACGGCTCACCCCGAGCTCGTCGTGTCCGAGGACGGCAAGAGCGTGTGGCGTGGGGCCGGACGCCGCGAGCTCCCCGATAACCCAGAGCGCTTCGACTACTGGCCCTTCGTGCTGGGCCACCAGGGCTTCGTGGCTGGGCGGCACTGCTGGGACGTGGACGTAGGGGACGGCGGCGACTGGGCCGTGGGGGTGGCCCGGGAATCGGTGCGGAGGAAGGGGCGGCTCAGCCTCGGCCCCCAGGGTGGGATCTGGGGCCTGGAGAAGTGGGGGGGACAGATCCGGGCGCTGACTACGCGCAAGGTGACCCTGGTGGCGCTGCGGTGGCTGCCCCGCAGGGTCAGCGTCCACCTGGACTGCGGCGGGGGGACGGTGGCGTTTTTCGACGCCGAGGATGGGGGGCTCCTGTTCGTGTTTTCCCGCGTGTCCTTCGCCGGGGAGAGGGTCCGGCCCTGGCTCTGGGTGGTGGGGGCCAGGTCCCAGCTGCGGCTGTGTCCCTGAGGGGAAAGTGTCCCCCACTTCTCACAGCCTCGGGGAGCAAACCCTGGGGCAGGTTTGTGTTTCCTTCTCGGCGGGAGAAGGGAGAAACCTGGGGAAAACGAGGCAAAGAGAGGGAACAAGCTGTGAAGAAGGGACCCTGGGGCAGAGAAATGGGAAATAGTGGGAAAATGGGAGAAATCCGGGACGGAGAGGCAAATTTTCCCAAGGCTTGCCTGACTGGCTGTAGATGATCCCATCTGAGCTGGTCACCTCCACACCAAGGGCTCCAAATTACATTTTTTTTAACCTTTTCTCCAACCTCCAATGGGTGGAATTGCCCTCAATCAGCTGTTCTCTCCCTGGAAAAGGTCCCCGTGGTGACCAGGCCTGTGGGTTCCATGATTTATATCATTAATAATAAAAAAAAAGACATGACACCCAGAAGCAGCAAACACCAAAGAAGTTAAAACATGTAAGTGTTGGTTTTTTACTTCATCCAAAGCCAGAGGAGAGGAGGGAAAAGGGATCGGGATAGTGCAGGGTGAGGTGGGGCAGGCGTGGCTCTGTTTTCAGCCACCAGATTTGGGGCTGACACCTCGGGACAGCCACCCCGGGGGACGGTCAGCATCGCTGGGGGTGGAAAGAGAGACTTGAGCAGACACAAATCCCTAAAAGTGCCGGGAATGGGCGATAAAGGTGGGATTTGGGGAAGCTCAGGGGCACAGGGTGATCCGGGAGCCCTCTCCCCACACCAGGAACCAGGGGTGGACGCTCTGCCCCTTGAACGAGGCCGCGGGGAAGGCGAAGATCAGGCTCCTCTTATCCACATCGAAAAAAGCCACCTGGCCCCTCTCGTAGTCCAGGGCCACCCGCAACCTCCCGGGCGCGTGGCTCGGGAACAGCGGGATGCGCTCCAGGGAGGTGAGGGCCCAGAACTGGCCCTGGCAGAGCCCCATGGACCACAGCTCCCACTCGGCGCTCCCGGGGCTCTCCCCCCCCTCCTCGAGGGTCTTCCTGGCCACCCCCAGGGCCCAGGACCCCGCGGGTGCCACCTGCACGTCCCAGCAGCGCCTCCCTGCCGTGATGCCCTCGCGGCCCAGCACGGAGGGGTCGGTGCCGGGTCCGTCCCCGGGAGGGTCGGTGCCGGTGCCGGTGCCGGTGCCGGTGCCGGTGCCGGTGCCGGTGCCGGTGCCGGGTTCGGGTCCGTCCCCGGGAGGGTCGGTGCCGGTGCCGGGTTCGGGTCCGTCCCCGGGAGGGTCGGTGCCGGTGCCGGTGCCGGGTTCGGGTTCGGGTCCGTCCCCGGGAGGGTCCCGGGAGCTCTCCCAGCTGACGCTGCTCCCGTCGGGCGCCACGAGGAGCTGGGGGTGAGCCGTGCTGGGGTCCAGAGTCACCGTCACTGCGCCGGAGGGGATTCCATGGGTCCTGCTTCGCTCCCGGGGCGCTCCGCCCGCGGTGCCTGCCCTCGTCCCGCGGGCTGAGCGCTCCCCGGCTCCCCGCGGGGCTCTTCCCTCATTTCCCATCGTTTGTTCGGCATGTCCCACCCCGCTCGTGGCCGAACCCTCACCCCCCCGTGCCAGGACTCACTTTTCTCCGGCAGCTCAAACATCAGGATGTCTGAAAGAAAGGGAGAAGGCAGACATGGATTGGTATAAAGTGCAGGGGTCAGTGGGAACGGGAGTGTGGGGAGGCTGTTCTGCCGCGTTGAGAATGACGAACGGAATCGTGACGAAATAGAATTGCAATTAAAATAATTGAAAAAAATGGAAATAAAAATAATCGCAATAAACATAACGGCAATAAAATGGAATATATGCTCAAAGTAAGCAAATATGATTTATGATATTGGAAATAGAAATAATAAATAGATAACAAACATATAAAAAGTATAAAAATATATAATGAATATAATAAATAGATACAATAAATATATCATAATGAAATCAATGAAATTCATCTCTTCACCCCCCAGCCTGGTCTCAATACCTTGGAAGCTCCTCAGAGTCTCCTCCAGGAGGGTATTTTTCTCCCTGAAGCGATGAATTCTCTTTTCCAGCTCTGGAAGAGGTGACGAGGGCAGCTGGAGGTTTTCCTTTCCGAGCCTGGAGAAGGACGGGAGGAAGAGGTTGAGGATCCACTCCGGGGGAAGCCCAAGGAATTCTCTGTGCACACCCACAGTGATGGGCACCGAGCACTTTGCTCAGGGATTTGGCCACAAAACCAAATATTTTGGTCTCTAAATGAGGCCAAACGCAGGACCCAATGCCCAATCCCAGCCCGGGGCGGGGGGAGGAGCTCACGAAGCCCCGTCCGTACCTGCTCAAGGTGCCGCTGATGTCCTGGAAGGGAGAGAAAGGAGACGGAACTCGGTGAGTCACGGAATCACTCAGAATCATGGAAACACTTAAACTGGAAGAGATTTTTAGGACCAGCCAGGGTCCAGCCAGCGGGAAAACTCTTGCTGAGACATCGGATTTGGGTCTGCAGTGGGGCACAGCCGCACCACAGAATGGTTTGGGTTGAAGGGACCCCCAGAGACCACCTCGCTCCAACCCCTGCCGTGATCCCCCGGGAATGGGTTGCTCCAACCCCCGCCGGACCCGGTGGCTCCATCCCGTTGTCCCTTGTCACCTGCAGAAAGGTCCTGTCCGGTTGCTGGCACTTCTCCTCCAGCTCCTGGACGCGGCTGTCCAGCCGGGAGATCTCCTTCGTCAGGCTCGTCACGTTTTCCTCCTGCACCTTCCCGATGTCCCTCTCCAGGTCCCCCAGCCGAACCAGGAGGTGACGGGAATGGTCCTCCAGGGAGAGGCGCAGCCCTTGGAACTGGGAGAGAATCCGCTGCCGCTCGGTTTGGGTCTCCTCCTGAGGGATGGGACACACGGGGAGTGGAGCTGCGTGGGGAGGGGGAGTCAAACCCCCTACCCGGAGAGGGACCTCAGCCCCGGGGACGACCTCTCCCCTCCAAATCCATCGGGAGATACCCAATCCCCCACCCCTCTACTCCACAGCGTTTACCAAATACTCCCAGTTTCTCCTCATTTCAGCCTCCCGGAGCTCCAGGAGTTTGTCTCTGTCGTCCTTCAGGGTTTGCAGCCGAGCCTCGATTTGTCCCTGAGGGTAGGAAAAATAAAAACCCCGTTTCTCTGGAGATTGGGACTGCTTCAAAACCACACTCCGGGGAGGGGGTTGGAGTGTGGGCAACTCCGTTTCTCCTCCCGGTTCAGGAAAGCATTCCGGCTCTTAGTGTCCACGTTCCTGCTGATTCAGGGATTGGCAGACCTCCGCTGAGGGCCGGAGCTGGACAGAGGCTGGAATGCCGCAGCGGGGAAGGGGATGAAGAACCGGAGCCCTCCATGCTCGGAGGAGAACAGAGAGAGCAGAAGCACCGGGCCGTGTCCTGTCCCCTTGAAACGGGCTGGGGGTGGCGGGGCAGGGAGCAGATCCGTGGGGACATTTCTGCCCTGGCGGAGCTGGTCTGGCTCCTGGATGGAACACCCTCCCTTTACCTTGAATTCCCGGACAGCCTCCGGCACCGGGAGCACGGTGTGGGCGCGGTGCGCGCGGGACTCGCGGCAGATCGCGCACAGCAGAGCTCCGTCCTCCTTGCAGAAAATCTCCAGGGGCTCCCGGTGCCTCTGGCACCCTTCCTCCTCCTCCTCCTCCGCGACTCCCAGCGCTTCCCCGCGGCTCAGGCGCCGTGCGATCTCCAGCACCCGCGCCAGCTCCCGGCTCGGGCGCAGGCTCCGCTCCGGGGCCGTGTCCCGGCACCGCGGGCACGCGAACCCCGCCGTGGGCCATTCCCAGCAGCGCTCGATGCACGAGCGGCAGAAGTGGTGGCCGCAGTGGATGGACACGGGGTCCCGGAAATATTCCAGGCAGATGGGGCAGAAGGCCTCCCCCGGGAGCGCGTCCCGAGTGCTCGGCGCGGCCATGGGGCCCCGGGGGATGCGGGAGCAGCCGCTTTCATTTTCTCCCCTCGCTGGGGAAGGCGTTGCCTTCCTGCCCCCCACGGGTGGGGGCGCGGAGCCCGGGGGGGTGGGGATGGAGAGGTGGGCGATGGCCAAAATCCTCCTGGTTGTCCCCCCGCGGTGGTCCCAAACCGCGGGTCCGGGCGGCATTCCTGGGATGGGGAAGGGGGGCCCGAGGGTGAGACCCCACGGGAGGCGGTGGGAATGGGAGCCCCCTCCCACCCCCGCCGTGCAAATCGAGACCAATTCTCGAACCCCCGGTGATCGCCGAGGGATTTCCCCAGGAGCTGATGGATGCGGCCCCCGAGGGTCCCAGCTCCGCGCAAAAAAGGGTGGAACCTCTCGCCCTTGTCCTTGGATCCCCCTGGGAAGGTCTCGGCTGCACCCGGGAGGGGATTTGAACTTTTTAAACATTTGACCCTTCCCTCTCAACGGGCCCGTCCGCAGCTTTGTCCATCCGATCCCGCCCTTTTTCCTCGGCATGGGCGGAGGCTGGAAAAAATAAAAAAAGAGAAAAAAAAAAAAATTCCTTCCCCAACAGGTCTCTTTTCCAGCCCAAATAATTCCTTCATGTGGCTGATCCCCTGAAAGCAAGAGAAGAGGAAAAACCAGCCCTTTTCCTGGTCTGTGTTTAGATTTTTAAGTGTTACTTATTTAGATTTTTTAAAGTAGATTTTAAAATTAATTTAGATTTCTTAAAATATGGATTTTTTTAAAATTCGGGTTTTCTAATTTTTTAAAAATTTATGTCTAGCTTTTAAAAAACTTTTTATTTAGGCATTTTTTCCCCCTGAAACTGTGGGAAAAGGAGGCAGGTTACTCTCAGCCCTGGATCTACATGCACCTCGAAGCAGCTGAGCGAAATCCCGCAGAAAACTTCGATTTTCTTTTCCTCTGGCACTGAGTAAATCTCTCTTTGTTAAACCCGAGCCTCCAGCTCCCTCTTGAGCCCGCACCCGGCGAGAACTCCCGGTGATCACACCCGGTTAGCCAAGGAGGGAAATCGCTTGGAAAGGGAGATATTCATCCATTCTAACTCTCCACACGTCTCACCCCCCGATAAATCAACCTTAGCCCCAGATTAACCAAAAAAAAAAAAAAAAAAAAAAAAAAAAAGGGTGTTTTGAGCACGAAGCCACCCGCCAGGTTTCAGTCTGAGTGTTCCGAGCACCGGAAAACCCGGAGCCCCAAGAACCTTCCACACACAATTAACGGCGGGAGAGTTTTTGGCTGATTTCCTCCAAAAAAGCATCATTTCGGTACCGACGCCCGACGCCAACGAGTCCCGGGAGCTTCCGTACGTGGAAGGTTCCGGAGTTTCCACGCTGATGGTCCAAGGCGGGGGGTTCTTGTAAGAAAAGGAAAGTTAAAAATAGGAGAGTCTGCGGTGAGCGGCTCGGCCCCGGCCCGTGACAGAAACGATTTCCTGCGTGAAAGGAGAAGTGAAAGTATTTCTGAATAAAAGCATTTATAGCTGCACGTACAGGTGGGGCTGTGGGGTCTGGAATTTGGGAATGCTAAATAATCAGGAGGTGGAACGAGCGGCAAAGGAGGAGTTGGCGGTTTGAGAGGTGAGGCTTACGCCAGGCTTTGTCCCCGTGGTCGTGCCCTTCAGTCAATAAAGTAGAAGAGAATTAATAAATTAATACGACATAAATTAAATGTATCAATGAATAAATAAATAAATAAAAAATCAAAAGCACTGAAACCAGGCTGGTTCCGGGTTTAGGCCCCGAGGCAAGGCTTGTAGAAACTTCTCATTTCCCCTGGATGTTTTTTCGGGGGAGAAGGGGGAAAAATGGGATCTGCAGCTGGATCCCAACCAAGCCGGGAAGTGATGAAGGATGTTTAATTTCCATTTAATCTCCCTCCAACCCCCTGGGGGATTCTCTGTCCCACTCGGCGGCAAAGCGGTACCGAAGCCTGCATCCAAGCCGGTATCAAACTGTGCCCACCCCGTGCCAAACTCGGAGCCAAGCAATGCCGTGCCACACCGGCACCGAACCCGGCTCATCTCAGAGCTCTCGCTTTCACCGCCCCCGCGGCCGAGGCACCTGCAGGAAGCGGAGCAGCCGCGGGCCCAGACCGGCCCTGGGGGAAAGCGAAACCGCCCCGGCCCCGTCCCCGTCCCTGTCCCCGTCCCTGTCCCCGTCCCCGCGGCCATGGCCGAGCCCGGCCCCGCCGGCAGCCTCCGCGCCGAAGCTTCCTGCTCGCTGTGCCTCAGCCTCTTCCAGGACCCCGTGTCCATCCACTGCGGCCACAACTTCTGCCGCTCGTGCATCGAGCGCTGCTGGGAGAGCTCCCGGGAGAGCTTCCCGTGCCCGCGCTGCCGGGAGACGGCCCCGGAGCGGAGCCTGAGACCCAACCGGGAGCTGGCCAAGATCATCCGCATCGCGCAGCGCCTCAGCCTCAGGGGGGGATCCGGGGGAGGGGAGCGGCTCTGCCAGAGGCACGGCGAGGCTCTGAAGCTCTTCTGCGAGGAGGACCAGACCCCCGTGTGCCGCGTGTGCCGCGAGTCCCCGGATCACCGGCTCCACGCCGCCGTCCCCATCGAGGAGGCGGCGGAGGAGCACAAGGTGGGAGGCGTCCGGGTGTCCCTGGGATGAGGGAGGAGGAGAAGGAGGAGGGAGGAGGAGGACGCCCGGTGAGCGTTGTTTTCCTTGCAAACGTCTGGATTTCTGCACCTTCCGTCTGTTCCCTGCATCCCATCGGGTCACGGTCGCCCCCTACTCGCCCGCCCCGCGTTCCCGACATCGCTGGATGGAGGGAAAGGCACCGACCCGATGTTTCTCCTCCGCTCAGGAGAAACTCCAGGCTCAGGCACGGATCCTGAAGGACAGGAGAGAAAAGATGCTGGGACGGAAAGCAGCTGAGGAAGGGAAAAGCCTGGACTTGCTGGTGAGTGACCCTTCCCTTGCCCCATCCGTGGGGATGGATGTGGAGGCACACCTGGGCTACCTGTGCCTGTCGCCGCCCTCACAGGGAGGAATTTCTCCCTCTTAGCCAACCTAACCCTGGATTTTGCCAGGTTGCTGCGAATCTTTTCCTCCCTCCATCTGCCCACAAGCGGCGCACATTCCTAGATCCCCCTATAAATAGACGGAAAATGGGAATCACCCAATCGTCTCTTTCTTGCCTTGTTTTCCCTTTCCCTGATCTCTATCACTAAATAATCCGCTTATGGGCTTTTTTTGCATCTTCCCTTGTCCAAAGGTCTGGAGCATTTCGCCTAAAAAGTTTACGGACCGTGGGAAAAAGCTTTGCCAGCAACTCCCACCTAGAAATGGCCCTCCCGAACAATTTTTCTCTTGGTTCTACCCAGGCTATGCAAGGACTTTCTGGCGGTGATAAATCACCCCTTCAACCCACCCTGCTGGCATTTCCCTCCCCCGTGCCTGCCCCGGCCCCACCTGTCCGTTCCCACTGCAGGAGCAGGTGGACGCGGAGCGGCAGAAGGTCCGGTCCCAGGTGAAGGAGCTGCACCAGCTCCTGGAGGGGCAGGAGCGGCTCCTCCTGGAGCGGCTGGCGAAGCTGGACCGGGAGATCGTGCGGAGGCAGGAGGAGAACATCAGCAGGCTCTCGGAGCAGATCTCCACCGTGGGCCAGCAGATCCAGGAGCTGGAGGACAAGTGCCGGCAGCCGCCCTGGGAACTCCTGCAGGTGAGACCTTGGAAAACCCTCAGCCACCTGTGCCTCCACGAGCCAAATTAATCCTGAACAGAATCCCAGGATCACGGTTTGTGTGGGAAGGGGTCTCACAGACCACCTAGACCACGGCAGGGACAGCTTCTACTGGACCACGTTTCTCCAAACCCCGTCCAACCTGGGGATATAAAGACTCCTTTTAAAACCCATTTTTTTCCCCCTGAATCATTCCCTTCAATGCCCACAAAATCATCCCAGCTGTACACTGGGATGTTGTGGATCACCCTCAGGGCTGAGCTCGCCGATCACCGGGGTTCATCATCTGCTTGAACACCCCCAGCAGTTGTCTGAGTTCCCTTGTCTGCAGCGGGAAACCACCAGCACTCCCCTGGCTTGGAGGTTGTTACCAAAGCCACCTCTGGGCTTGGCTTCACCTCCGTTCAGTAATTAAATATTCAAATATAAAAAAATTCAAACATTCCAATGCCTAAATATTCAAATATCCAAACATTTAAACACCCAAAGTTTCAAATATTCATATATTCAAATAAGCAGAGACATTCATTAACAGTGCTCACGCCCGTCCTGGGAGAGGGGATGATGCCGATAACCCAAGTGCTCATTAAGGTTGCCATGACCTCACCTGAATTCTCGCAGAGCCAGAATCCCTTATTTAGGCTGAGCAGCGCCCCGAGGTCACCCCACAGCCCTCCCCGGCTGTTTACCCCAGGCTGGCTCCGCTCTGACCCCATGATCCCTCTGATCTCTCTCTCTCTCTCTCCCCTGCAGGACAGCAGAGACATCCTGAGCAGGTTTGTGGCTCCTCTCCCGCATTCCTGCCGTGCTCGTGCCATTTGTCCCCACGGGTGGTGGACTCCAAAACCCCAGCAATCTGTGACCTGTGTGGCAGGGACATGCAGGACACAGCTAGGACACCACAAAAGTCCAGTTAGGATGCTGGACACCAGGGTCAGGTATTGGGGTGTGAAGGTACCTCCAGCTCTGCTCCAGCTGTTGTGTGATCCATGAAAACCTCCCTGTTCCCGGAGGGATGAGATTTTCTTTGTCAGCCTGTCAAAAATGTTACAGCCAAAACTGTTAAATTCGAAGGGAATCCTCCACCCTTTAGCAGACCTGCTCGTGTCCCCTTCAGATCAGGAGGTGGGTTATAGGAAGGAGGAAAGTGGTCAAGGAAAGGCATTTTTATTCCCTGATTTTCACTGGCAGAAAATCTTCACCATCCAGGGACTCCTTCACTGCGTTTGGGTCAGGAAATGTTCTCCAGGAGCTCCTTGATGAGGAGTAGATCCCAAAAAGCTCCTGTAGATGCCGAAACCCGAGAGGAATGAAATTATAAACCCGTGGAAACTTGGAGTGGTTTGGGTGGGAAGGGGCCTTTCAAGTCTTCCCCGGGCTCAGCTGCTGCTCCAGTCCCACCATTCCATATTTCTGTAGAGAAAATCTTCTTTCCAGGCTGGAGAAGCAGAATGCCCCGGAGCTGGCGGAAGCATCACTAGAGGTGGCAGAGGACCCCACAGGGCTGCCCCAGAAAAACATCACCCTCAAAGAGATGTTGAAGGAGTTCCAAGGTACAGAGGGAACAGGGAAGGGGGATGGAGGCAGTGCTGGGTCAGTGCCACCTTTGGAAGCCACCGCTCAAAGGTGAAAATCCCAAATATTTCCATGTGGTGACTTAACTAAGGAAGTGACCAATCCAATGACCAGAAAAAACCACCACACTCCAGAGCCTTATTTTTGCTCCAAGCCAAGTTCCATTTGTTGGCTTTCCCACTCTCCCAATCCCACTCGCAGGCATCGAACCATCCGTGAAGCATCCCACCTTGGGGAAGATGGGACAAACCCAACCCCAAAGCTCTTGAGGAGCGAGACCCACGCGTGACACCCATCCCCTTCCTCCGCAGTGAGCCTGACTCTGGATCCAGACACGGCCCATCCCCGGCTTGCCCTGTCTGAGGACGGGAAGCGTGTCCGGTGGGAAGACACCCGGAGGGCTGTTTCAGACCACCCCAAACGCTTCGACTCTTCGCGCTGCGTCCTGGGCCGGGAGGGATTCACCTCTGGCCGGCACTACTGGGAGGTGCAGGTGGGCAGTGGGGCTGCCTGGGCCATCGGCGTGGCCAAGGAGTCCGTGCGCAGGAAGGGCCGGATCAGCGTCAAGCCCGAGGCGGGGATCTGGGCCGTGGGGCAGTGCGGGAGCCAGTGCCAGGCTCTCACCTCGCCCACCGCCCCCATCTCCCTGCCCGAAGCCCCAGAGGTGGTTGGAGTCTACTTGGACTATGAGGCTGGGCGAGTGGCGTTCTTCGATTCCCAGAGGGAGATCCCGATGTTCACGTATCCTCCGACATCCTTTGGTGGGGAGCAGGTCCTGCCCCTGCTGTGCCTGGGCAGGGGCTGCCGGTTCACGCTCTCCCCGTGACGCCCCCATCGTGGGTGGCTCACATGGGGGATGTTTCTGGGTGCAAAATTCCCCTTTCTCCATCGTTTCTGCCAATGAGAAGCCACGGTCGGTTCGAGAGATGCTGATCTGAGGGCTGGGAGAGACTTTCTGCACCAGGGCAGTGGTGATCGGGAGGAGAGGGGAAAAGGACAGAAAATAAAGGGAAATTGGACAAAGAATGGGAATAATTGGGGCGATCAGAACAATCTCCTGGCACCTGGGGCCACTCCCATTTCCTGGGACTTGGACATCTGGATGTCTGGACATCTGGGGTCCACCAGCATCACCTCCTAGGGTCCACCAGAATCATATCCCCAGACCTGCATCCACCAGAAGCTCTTCCTGGAGCTTGGACTCCTGGGGTCCATCGGGATCAGATCCCGGGCTTCATCGGGGTCAGACCTGGGGACTTTTGGTATCAGATCCCGGGGTCCATCTGGATCATGTCCTGGAGTCTGTCGGGGTCATGTGCCAGGGTTTATCTGGGTCAGAATCAAATCCTGGGATCCATCGGAATCGTGTGGATACGATGTAAGGATTCAGAAAAAAGAAACTCAGAGGCCTCCCTGGTGGTCTAGTGGTTAGGATTCGGCGCTCTCACCGCCGCGGCCCGGGTTCGATTCCCGGTCAGGGAAGGAGTGTTTTTTTCCCTTAATTCCACCCCCCCTCCTTTTTTTTTCTTTCCGGTGGAAAATCTTTTCATAATTTAAACATCTCCTAACCCCCCACCAACATCCTTTTCTCCTCTTTTTTGTGGTTCTCCCTTCCAGCGGGGCGCCCCCTCCCACCTGCCCCAGCTCCTTCTTCTACCGAGCAATAAATAAAAAAAATAAATGAGTAATTTTTTCGATTATGTTTATATAAAAGGCGCTTACCCTCTGTGCTAAAACAATTGCAGTCGAATACTGAAATTAAACAGTGGCTATTATTGAGGGGTTTATTGTTTATCATACATTATGTTTATTTATAGGGAGTAACAATTTTGGAAGGGAATCAGAATTTTTAAAAAGGAATAATAATTTGGAAAAGGGGAAACAATTTAAAAAAAGGAACAATAACTTGAAAAGCGGAGTAATAATTTGAAAAAAGGGGATGAACGTTTTTAAAAAGGGAAGCAATAACTGGAAAAGGAATAGTAATTTTAGAAATGGAAAAATAATTTCTAAAAAGGGACAAATGCTTTGAAAAGGGAAATAACGATTTAAAAAGGGAAGCAATAATCTAAAAAGGGAAATAACAGCTTACGAAGGAATAATAATTTTAAAAAGGGAAAACGATTTTTTTTGAGGAATTTCCCCAAAAGCAGCGCTGTCAGGAGTGGGATTTGAACCCACGCCTCCATGAGGAGACCAGAATTCCCGAGGGAAGGTGAGTCCTTGAGTCTGGCGCCTTAGACCACTCGGCCATCCTGACGGCACGAATTTTCTTTGAAATATAGCAATTCGGGGATTCCAAAATCAGCATTTTTTTGGGGCTTTTCTCTTTATTTTTTGTGGGGGTTTATTTTTGTTTTACCTCGCATTTTGGCTTTTTTTTTTTGTCTGTTGTTTTGTGGGGGCCTTTTTTGCTACTAATAAAGGATAACTGTTAAAAAATAGGATAATTATTGTAATTAAAAGTAAAAAGCAATAATAATTTTAAAAGGAACTCAGTACCTGAGGCAAGAAGGATTTCAAAGTGGAATAATGATTTCTGACAGGAACAATAATTTTAAAAGAATAAAAATAGTAAAGCCCGGCATAACAATAATAATAGTAATAATAACAACAACAATAATAATAATAATAACGGTGATGATGATTATCTAATAATTTAAAAAGGAATAATAATTTAAAAAGTAAAAAGGATTTAGAAAAGGCATAATAATTTCAAAAAGGAGTAATGATTTTAAGAAAAATGAAAATAATAAAACCTGGAATTATAATCTAAAAAGGAATAGTGAAGAAATAATAGTAATAGTAGTAGTAGAAATAGTAATAATAATAATAATAATAGAATGATAAGGGAACAATAATAATTAAAAATTTAAAATAATTTAGAAATTAATAATGATTTTAAAATTACAATAAATAAAGGGCGAAAAGTAGCGGATTTGGGTGGAGAAAAGAAAAATGGTCGCCCAACGTGGGGCTCGAACCCACGACCCTGAGATTAAGAGTCTCATGCTCTACCGACTGAGCTAGCCGGGCCCTCATGCAAAGCCTTTTTTTAATTCCTTCTTTCACCTGGAAACAGATGTAGTTCCACCCCTTTTTACCCCGGGAAAGCTCTCAGCAGACCCATCTTTTTGGGGTGCAAAGGGCTGGGGAAAAAAACCTCTCCCGCCAGGCAATTTTGACCTTTCCTCCA
Source organism: Acanthornis magna (assembly GCA_036785705.1). NCBI lineage: Eukaryota > Metazoa > Chordata > Aves > Passeriformes > Acanthizidae > Acanthornis > Acanthornis magna. The sequence continues at coordinate 107,246 of JAWUZG010000904.1, forward strand.
ATTCCGCCTCCGCGATCAAAATCCGTCCTTAGACACTTCCCCGCCTGGATAAATTCCAGTGACGGCAGCGGTGTGGGGGTGGAGGAATGGGGTAGAATTACCTGGAATTGCCTGAAATGTCACAGAATTCCCTGGGAAAGGAGCTTTTTTTTTGTTTTTGGTCCGATTTTGAGGGCAGAAGGGGGGGAAGCCCTGATGTGGCGCGTTTCTGTAGTGTAGTGGTTATCACGTTCGCCTCACACGCGAAAGGTCCCCGGTTCGAAACCGGGCAGAAACAGCTCCTCCAAGTACTTTTAAGAACTATTTTCGTAATCCTTGTATATCGCCCATAAAGGGTTTACTTCAGTCTGTCCATCAATATTTCGCCTGCGGACAAACGTTTTTGGGCAGAAACCCTTTAAAGTGTCAGTGTCTCCGCCCCAAAATGGGGCGAACTGGGGCACACAGACATCTCCAAAAATTCACTCCCAGGAGGCTGTGAGAAAATGATTTCTGCAGGAACAGCTCACGTGTCTTAATTTTTCATGGATCTGGAGTTATCACTTCCTTTCTAAAGGTACAAATCCACCTGAAATCGGCTGGAATTGAGTAATTCGCTTTGGTTTTAGGAAAATATTGGTAATATGTTCCCCGACGAGGAATCTAACCCCTGTCCCAAGTGGTAAAAGCGCCGAATCCTGACCACCATACCACCAAGAAGCTCCATTTTTTGGAATTCATCATTCACAGGGATTTTTACATTCCGCGAACTGCCCCAAAACTGCCTCTTTCCATCAGCCCCATGTCACCGCTTCTTTCCGGGCGTGGAGGGAATCAAACCCAGGAAAAAATCATGAAGAGTTGAAAATTAATTAAAAAGCCCCCCAAATTAATTGAAAATAATAATCAATCAATTACAATTGATAAAAATAATTACATAAAAATAACAAAATAAATTTTAAAATAGGATTTATAGTTTTCATTGTCCTCCCTGGTGGTCTAGTGGTGAGGATCCGGCGCTTTCACCGCCGTGGCCCGGGTTCGATTCCCGGTCAGGGAAGCAGTATTCGAAAAATGAGTGAATTCTTATAAAAAATTATCGTTTTTAACTTCGGGGTCCCCCAATGTCTCCCAATGTGGGTCACCCTCAGACCCCAATGTCTCCTTTCTGTGGTGTCACGCGAAAAGTAGCTGGTTAGGGGCCACGCAAAACCCCACCGATCTGGTGGCTAAATTGGGGGAGACGGGTTAACCATTTCCTGATTTTTTTTTTCCTTTTTTACGTCCTTCAGCGCAATCTCCCAGACGCAGCTGGAATGAAAAGCGTTGAGGGAGTGAACGGCAAACGATCAGGAGATCCAAAACGGCGAGGCGAACATTTCCCAGGGGATTTCGGGATACCGAGGGAGGGCCAAGGAGGGAATTTGGGTTCCAAATATTCCCGAATAGGTAAAAAGAGCATAACACTTCTAGCGTTTCTGTAGTGTAGTGGTTATCACGTTCGCCTCACACGCGAAAGGTCCCCGGTTCGAAACCGGGCAGAAACAATAATTTTGGGGGTCTTCCCCCCCTGATTTTCCAGCTGATAAAGGAGGGGGGGTCGTCATTTTGTGGAGCACAGTGACAATTTCGTGTCATTGAGCTCAGGTTTGGCCAGCTTGAAAACCAAGCTTGAGGCTGAAGGAGGAGCGGACGCTTCTGGATTTTGGGGTGTCTGAAATAGTTGGAATGGAGGAGTTCCCTCTGGTGATCAAAAATTGTATTTTGGGGTATATTTCGTCGTGTCCAGCGCCGAGAGGAAGGCCGGGGTGGGTGTTGGGGAAAAAAAACCCCAACCAAGGAAGGAAAAAAATAGCCAAGGGATGTGGGGAATAATACCAGGAAAAGGAAATCAAAAGGGAATAACCTTTTTTTGGTGATTTTTCACAAAATTTATTCCCGCGACCACCACTTTTCAGGTTTCTGTAGTGTAGTGGTCATCACGCTCGCCTAACACGCGAAAGGTCCCTGGTTCGAAACCGGGCAGAAACAGTGTCGTTTTAGGGAATAAACTTCCACCCACGCCCTAGCAGGGATTTAATTTCGGGGTTATTTTAGGGGGGTTCTGAGCCTCTAGGGTGCGGTGGCAGCTTCGCCGCCGGCTTCCTTTGCATCCATAATTTCTGGCGTTTGCTTCCCGGAGGGGATATTATTAAAAAAGAACAAAAAAAAAAAATCAAATTATCAGAGACAGGGAGGGATAATTTGCATTTCCATTCCGCTGCTCCATCAGGCCCCGTCTTTGTCCATCCCCGGCCAAGATGGAGAGGAAAGGGTGGAAAAACCCCTTTAAAATTATTAAATCCAGCCATTCCGCTGTGTTGCACCCACGGGGGTGATCCCAATGTGCTGGAAAACCAAACAATGACTCCGCTCCCTTCTCCCCAAAACATTTCGGGTTCCTTCATCCCCAGGACAAGCTCAAAAAAAAAAAAAAAAAAAAAAAGGGGCTGGGGGGATTGAATGGAGTGGGAGGCGTTGCAGTCACGCATTCCTGCTCCTGGATGGAGTTATTTGTTCTTGGGACATGACCTGGGATAGCAGCCAAAATTCCACCTTCAGCACCCTCCCTCCCGGCCGTGTTTTGTCCCGGCTCTTGGCTCCATATTTCCCATTATTCTAGAAATTCGGAGGTTAAAAGTGCCAGGCAGGCGGAGTGGCAGCGTTTTTCCTGCTGGATTTCATCCCACTCGTTTTCCTTCACTTTTATTCCCATTCCTCTGGCACATCCACGCCGATATCATCTTATCCTTAGTGCGGTGTGCTCCGATTTGAAGGGAAAAATAGGGAAAAATCAGTAAAATGATCCAAAATCCTCGTGAAACCCAAGGATTGGGCTGGTCCCTTGCCAGCACCGTCACCCACAGCTCCTCCCGGATTTGTGGAGCTGCTGGAATGTCCATAATCTGCTTTTTCACCCCCACGAAATGGGGGAGCCGCTGAGTTCTGGGGTGTTTTTCCCCCCGTGGAATGCACGGAGATGAGTCCAAGCTCTGGAGAACTGCCCATTTCCGGTGGAGTTTGGGACGGGGTGTCCCGTATGGGGGTGAAAAGGGCTTTTTTGGGGGTAATTTCTGTGCTCTCATGTGCCTGAGAAGCCACTGAGGAGGAGGCAGCGTGGGAAATGAGCCAAGAATGGGTTGGGATGGGTTAAATCGGGAGGATTTTGCCCTTTGGAGAGTGAAAAAACAAAAAAAAAAACCTGCCCAGAAATCCTTTTTACACCGTTTAACTCGAAATCTTTTTTTTAGGTCATGTTTTTTGGGAAAAACAGCGCTTGAGGGTCCCTGGTGGTCTAGTGGTTAGGATTCGGCGCTCTCACCGCCGCGGCCCGGGTTCGATTCCCGGTCAGGGAACTAGTTTTTTTGTCTCAAATATTCTTTTTATTTTTAAAAAAAAAATTCAAAATTTAACATCTCAGAACCCTAAAAACACCCCATTTCTCCTCTTTTTTTGGGCTTTTTCCTTCCCGCGGGGCGTCCCCTCCCAGCTGCCCCAGATCCATCTTTTATTGGGCAATACATTAAAAAAAAAATTGAAAAAGGGAAATAATTTTGAAAAGGGAATAATAATTCGGAAAAAAAAAGGTGAATGACTTTTAAAAAGGGGGAATAATAATAATTGAAAAGGGAAAAATAATTTTTATAACGGGACAAACGCGTTGATTTTCCCTATTAAAAAGAAAAAAAAAAAAAAAAAATTTAAACGTTTTTTAACTTCATCGGAAGCAGCCACGGGAAGCGAGGCGTCCTCCGCCGGGTCCCCCGGAAAATCGCGCATTTCTTGGCCCGGATCTAGATTTTTGTCTGCGAGCAACGTTTTCCAGGGCCCGGCTAGCTCAGTCGGTAGAGCATGAGACTCTTAATCTCAGGGTCGTGGGTTCGAGCCCCACGTTGGGCGATAAAATTGTTCTTTTTACCCAAACCTGAGACTTCTTACCCTTTATTATAATTTTTTTTAAACTATTATTACTTTTCTTAAATATTTTATTGTTTAAACTTTTATTCTTATTTCATTATTTATTCTAAAATTATTTAGACCTATTATTATTATTATTATTATTATTATTATTATTATTACTTATATTATTATATAATCATTCCTTTTAAAACTAGTATTCTGGTTTTTACTATTTTTGTTCCTTTAAAAATCATCATTCCTTCTTGAAATTACCATTCCTTTTAAAAATTCCTATTACTTTTAAAATTATTATCCTTTTTATTTTCATCATCATCATCATCATCATCATCATCATCATCATTCCTTTTACAATCATTATGCCCGGTTTTACCATTTTTTTTCTGTTAAAATGATTGTTCCTTTCAGAAATCATTATTCCATTTTGAAATTATTTTCCCCTGAACTACTATTCCTTTTAAAATTATTGTTTTTTTTACTTTTAATAAACTTTAAAAAAAAAAAAAATTAACCCTTATTAGTAGTTAAAAAACCCCCACAAAGCAACAGACGAAAAAACCCCAATCAAACTGAAATAAACCCAAAAACTTGGAAATGAGGGGCTGTGCCCTAAAAAAGGGGGTGTGCCATAAAACAGGGGAGTTGTGCCCTAAAAGTTGGCTTTGTGTCCTTAAAATGAGGGTTTGTGCTCTAAAAATGAGGGGATTTGCCGTAAAAATGGGGGTTGTGCCCGAAAAGGGGGGTTTGGAGCTTAAAAATGAGGATTTGAGTGCTATAAATGAGGGTTTGTGCCCTAAAAAGTATAGGTTGTGCCCTAAAAATGAGGGTTAGTGCCCTAAAAATGAGGATTTGTGCCCTAAAAAGGAGGGCTTGTATCGACACCAGGAATTTCACGCTCGGAAAGGTCTCAGTTCTGCCTGCGCACCTGCACAAACACCAGGATGGGGCTGGCACCAAAGGCCTTGGAAATAACCCGGAGCAGGGGAGGCCGGGGAATTAATTCATCACGTCCTAATTTCCCCTGTCATTAATTAGGGCCGTGACCACTCAGAAAAACTCTCCGGACGGGCGATCCATCGGCGCTCCATGCCGGGGGTTCCACCCGCGATTCCCAAATCCGTGCGGTTCGGTTCGGGGGTTCCTGGGGACGCTTCCCGTTGGGGATGCGGGGACAAAGGGAATGTCCCTGGGGCGGTGACCGCGTGTTTGTCCAGGTGGCTCCGAGCATTGTTCCCTGGGGACGGCGTCTCCCGAGGGCTCCGGGGTCGTTCAGGCCCCGAGAGCAGCGCGGGGATAAAGGCACCGCGGGGCCGCGGGCGCGGGAGCGCGGAGGGAGCGGAGAGCTGGGTAAGGCATCCGAGCCGGGGGTCTTCAGGGGAATTTCGGGGTTGTCCTTGTGCGCTCCGTGCCCGTCGGTATTGTCCCAACATCGCTTCAAGCCTCCCGGGAAACAGGGATTTTTATGCCAATTTTTATGGCCGACCTTTATTTTTAATATATATAAATCTAGATATATTTGGTTTTATACATTCTTATATAGACATAAAAATATAAAGATATAGATATATAAAATATTTTATATAAAATATTTTATATAAAATATGAATTACAATAGATAAATACATTAATAAAATTTATAAAATATAAAATATACATAGTATATAATTTACGGATATGAATATATAAAATTATATAAATGCCTTATATAGTACAAATATATAAACGAATAAAAGACATATGTAATATAAGAACATATTACATATAAAATATATAAATACATCATATAGTATAATATTTTTTTAAATATAAAATATATTTATAGTACATAAATATGTCCTATTTTCTAATATATAAATATATATTTAATATTTCCATATAGTTTCATATTCCACACTTTGATATTTATATTTTGTACTCTTATTTTTATATTCTATAAAATGGAAACCGCTTTAATTTTTAGATAATTAAGAATTTTACTAAAGCCACATCATATTTATTGCTTTTTTGAAAAAAAAGTGGAAAACACACTTTTTTCCAAAGCCTGGCTAGCTCTGTCGGTAGAGCATGAGACTCTTAATCTCAGGGTTGTGGGCTCGAGCCCCACGTTGGGCGACAAAGAGCTTATTTTTACCGTTTTGTTCACCCAAATCTGATCATTTTTTCCTTTTATTGACCCCAATCCCCCTAGTGTGGGTTCGGTTGCCCGCGCTGTGTCTCAGCACCTTTGGCAATAAAGTGCCTTTTTTCCTCATTAAATCATTTCATTCCCATGGGATGCTCCTGCCCCGGAACCGCAAACACTAAAGTCACCACAATTCCCCATATTAGAGTTTTTAAGGATTATGTCGTAACACAAACCAAGCTTTCCTCGGCTCGTTTTTCCCCAAAAGGTACAAACCAAAACACCAGGAGGGTTTTGTCCGGCTGGGTTTTTTTCCCATCACCCCATCCCAGGGCAGAGCACTGAGGCAACTCATCCCAGAAATGAATTCCTGAGACATTCTCGTTGCAGGGAGCCCCGGGCTGGGCTGGGAAGAGGATGGAAGTCAGCGCCTGCCCCCGCCCCACGATGAAGCTGCTCCTGCTGGGGCTGAGCCTCGTCCTGTGCGTCGGAGTCGGTGAGAGGGGAATAAATCATGTTTAATAACGGCCGTGCCTCCCCAGGCCATCCCCAGTGTCATCCCAGCGGTCGAGGCAGGATTTCCCCTGGCTCTTCTCAAAGTTCATCCCGTTTTTTCTGCTCTGCTGCAGCTGAGACCCTTCGATGCCACGTCTGCAAGTACAAGATCCCCTTGGTCGGGTGCTTTCGGGGTGCCAACGTGACCACCTGCGAGCGCCGGGAGAAGTGTGCCCTCATCAAAACCACCCTGGGTGCGTTAGCCGAGGGTTTCCTTTGCTTTCCCCATCCTTTCCTTTCCTCCAGGGAGGTTGTCCCTGTCCCTGGAAAACCAAATTTCTCCTGTGGAGGGGTGAGGATGCAGCGACTAAGCTCCTGGGAAAGGGCGGACGGGAGGGGTCGAGTTAATCCGCTCCGTGGAGGTTGTCCTAAAAAAGTTTCAAAAAGTTATTTTTAGGCTCGGGAGAGGCTCTCCCTCCCAAAGAAGCTGAGGGGGTGGGTGATGGTGTGTGTTTGTCTCTGTGGGCGCATCCCCTTCTTTTCTTTTTCTTTTAATTAAACCAAGCTGTGACTCGATTTGGGGGGAATATTTCAGAGCTTGGTTTCTCATCAAAGACCAAAGTCTGATTTTTGTGGGGTTTGTGGCGTTCTCCTGTCCCCTGCAGGGAAGGTGACCCTTTACTACCAGCAAGGCTGCACCTCTGCCCTGAACTGCGGCAGGGAGCGCGCGTCCGACGCCGAGTCCCGTCTGACCTCCCGCTACTCCTGCTGCGAGACTGACCTCTGCAACGAGGAGTGGGGCGAGGAGCCCACGGACTGACCCCCGGCGGGGCCACACCGGGATCCTGACGCGATCCGGCGCTCCTCGATTGAATCCCAAACGCTCGCCACCCGCAATTAGGGACGGCGGGACCCGCGGGGCTCCCGCTGTGCGCTTTGATTTAGTCTCAGCTCTAAAATAAACCTTCAGACTCGGCACTGGCAGCTGGATCTGGCTCGTGTTCTTGTTTCCCTGCTTCAGGCAGCCGCTTCTGTTTCCAGCTCTCCAGACTCGGCGTTCCGGGTGGTCTGGGAACAGCTGGTGGCCCCGAGCACGGTCCTGACACCCAAACCCCAAGGGCGAGCCAAGGGGCTTCCTCCTGCTTTCATCCTGCTTTTTTTTTTTTTTTTTGTTTGTTTTTCCCCCTCTCGTGCAGAGCTGGGGAGTTCCTGGCTGGGAATTTTGGGAGAGGAGCATCAGGGAGGTGCTGGAAGCCAGGGGAAATAAAGGACATTCAGTAGATGTTCATTGATCTATAAATTTATAGGCAATAGATATTTATTGATCTATAGATTTCTGGCAATTGATATTTATCTGACAGGGACTCACGTTGCCTTTTCCTTTTATTTTCCCCCTTCCTGTTGGTTTTGTGTGTCCCAACATCTCTCTGCCTGATCAACACACCTGTGGCAGGTGGGAGATGCCCCACAGGAGACGTTCCTGCCCTTTTCCCCCCAAAAAATCAATTTTTGACCGTTTGGGAAGAGGGATGAAAAGCTTCGTTCCTTCTCGAGCCCCGCCAAGCCTCTGGAAGGAGGGATGAGGTTCCTGGAGAGGGTTAAAGCGCTGCTGAGATCCCGGGGAGAAAGTCCGGGCTCAGGGACAGGTGGAGGGAGGTGCTGGAAACGCGATCCTGGCGCTGGGCAGGGAAAAGAGCTTTGGCACGGAGGAGACGAGCAGAGCCGGAGCGGCCGGGAAGAACGAGGAGGAGGAGGAGGAGAAGGAGGAGGAGGAGGAGGAGGGAAAGACTTCGGTGGGTGCCCAGGATAGAAGCAATGGGGGAGGGGAAGGAATGGTAAGTGAGACGGGAGGGGAGTGGTGGTGACAGAGGGGACAAATGGGGCACACGAGCTCCGGCAAGGAGCCCGAGCTCGAGCGGTGCCGCGATGTCCGAGGCAGCCGCGGCCGCGGCCGGTTTCCTTCGCCGGAGCTCGGCGGAGCGGCTGCCACGGACCCCGTCCCGCTGGGACCCCGCGGCGTCCCGGCTCGCCGCCCAGCTGGCCCCCTCTAGACCCGTCCCGACGCAAAATTCCGGACGATTTGGGAGGACGCCTCTTTCCGACGCCTCCGCTCCGAGGTACGCGGGGGCAGCCGGGGACACGGGGAGGGGTTGGGATGCTCTTGTCCCTCTGTCCCTTTCTTCCCTGCACCCACCTCGTTTTCCTCGTTTTTCCCACCGGGCTGCCCGCGGCTTCTGTTGGGGATTCTCACTCTTTCCCTCGGCTGGTTGTGTATCCCTGGGTCGGGGTGTTGATTTACCTCCAGTTCACAGGCACCACCTCATCCTTTCTCTGCAGAAACGTGAGGAAAAATGCATGGAATAGGAAAAATACACAGTTTGTGTTTATTTACAGATCAAAAGAAACGGAAGGTGGGAGAGAAGAAATTCCCCTTCCGTAGGAACTGATATAAAATATATGATATACGAAAAGAGGCAGATAAACACGCACAGAGGTGGTAATGCTCTGCAGGACAATTACAGGACAGGTTTTGCTCCTTAATTCCCTCCAGCAGAACCTCTGGGGTGGGGATTTGTCTCCATGTAGCTCCAGATGTGTCCGAGATCCCGACTCAGAGGTGTTGGATCAGCAGGGGCTGGCTTTCAAATCAGAATTTATGGATCACTCGATCTGATTTCAAGTCCTCATTAGGAGAAGACAAATCGTTCTCCAGAGGATCCCACATTTCCCAGTCAATGGTAACATGACCCGAACCCCCCCCCCCCCAGTAGCTGGGTGACTGTCACTCCCTCCTGTCCCTGTTTGCCGTGACACGAGTTTGGTGAAGTCTCAGGTGGAAACCACCACGTTATGGACAACCCCAGCCCAGGAGAAATGATATTTATTTTATCATTTCCATTTAATGCACGACCTCCAAACCTGCACAAAGTATTCCTGGAAGACCAAGATTATTTTATTTTGAGATGCAGGACCCCAATCCCGAGCTTGATCTTTATGGATTCGGGAAACTCACCCACACATCTTGATAAGGGCTTTGCATCCTCGTGTATTCCCTTTCTTCTGTTGCTTTTTATGGCCCCTGATGTGTCCTGGAGCTTAACCAGGTCATCTGAGTCCCCAACTGAAGTTTCAGGGGCGAAACAGGACTTTAACGAGGGCTCAGATGGTTCCCTGGATGTGAGCCTGGAGCAGCTGCTCCAGTCAAGCCCCAGGGCTCAGATTTAGCACCAGCTCAGTCATAAATCAGCGTCGCCCAGAGCCGGTGACACCTCGAACGGGAGGGTGTCCTAAAAGATTTTCCTCTTCCCACCCCCCTGCTGAAAGGACAAAAAAAAAAAAAGCCAGGACACCCAGGATTTGTGGGGAGCAGAGGGCAGCGTTCCTAATTTCCTGCGTGTCCCCAGTGCCCAGGTCCCTGTCCCTGGGCTGGAGAAACTGCAGGAGCGACCTCGGGCACCGGCCGCGTTCCTGGAAGAGCACCGCCCCCGCGGGGCCCGGTGCCAGGCATTCCTGCTCCAGCCCCGCTGAAACCATTCCTCACCCGCAGGAGAGAGGCCATGGCAGCCGTGTTCCTGCCCGGAAACCTCCAGGACGAAGCCACTTGCTCCGTGTGCCTGGAGTTCTTCAAGGACCCCGTGTCCATCGAGTGCGGGCACAACTTCTGCCGGGCGTGCATCGTGAAGAGCTGGAAGGACCTGGAGATGGACTTCCCGTGCCCGCAGTGCCGGGAGGTTTTCCAGCAGAAAAGCTTCCGTCCCAACCGGCAGCTGGCGAACATGTCCGAGATCATCAGCCAGTTCACGCTGCGCGGGGCCAAGGGCGCCGAGGAGGACGGGCTCTGCTCCAAGCACCGCGAAGCCCTCAAGCTCTACTGCAAGGACGACCGCAGGACCATCTGTGTGGTGTGCGACAGGTCCCGAGAGCACCGGCCCCACGCCGTGGTGCCCGTGGACGAGGCGTCCGAGGAGTACAAGGTCTGTCCGTCTGTCCGTGCGTCCCGCGGGACACTCCCCGGCGAGCTGCGTTTGTCCCGGCGGTGTCACCGGCTTTGCCCCGCTCTCAAACGCCCTCCCGGAGAGCCGGTGGTGCTCCCCAGCCTCCCGAAAAGCTGGGAGAACGCGTCCTCTCTGGATGTGCGCACCCCTCTCCTGCATTCCCGTGGTTTCTGGGGTTTTCTCAGGCACTGCCTGGCCGGGAGGGGAACAGATGAGGGAGCCTAACACCCGCGACCCTTTCCGGGCAGGGAGAGCTTCCAGAGATGAGCGCAGTTGATTAAAGCCGGGCTGAACTTTGCCCGTGCCAGGAGCCGATGGGAACGGGGCACGTCCCGTCCCCGGCATCCTCCCTTTCTTTTTTTGGGGAGGGGTTCTGGTGGTCCTTGGGGCCGCCGGCGTGGGCGGAGCTGAGCCAGAGGGATTTCCCCGTGAGCGCATCCCGTGTTTTCCTCCCTCGCCATCCCGCTTGGCAAAGAGCAAGCCCTGCAGGCAGAGGGACGCAGCGGAGAAAGTAACACGGGTCACATCCTCTTCCTTTGTTCCCAGGAGAAGATCCAGGGGCGCTTGGATTTCCTGAGGAAGGAGCGGCAGGAGCTGCTGGAGTTCAAAGTGAATGACGATAAGAAAACCCAGGAGCTGTTGGTATGTCCCAGGATGGGGTGGTGGGGAAGCCTGGAGGGGGTGAGGACCCACCACCCGCCCCAGCGTCTGAAAAAGGGGAAGCGGTGGTTGTCTCCTTCCTTCTGGCCCCACCGCCATCAGCCTCAGCCTCAGCAGACCTCGGCAATGGTGCTGGAGCATCCGGGAGCGGGGCCAGCTCCGGGGCTCTCCTCTGGTCTTCCTCTTCCTCAGCTCATCAGCCCTGTGGCAGCAGAAGGAAAAAAAACCTCATCTCACTGAAAATAATTCCTCTCCCAGACTGTCACCCCCAAGCTTCGAGGGGCTCATGTCCCCCTGCTTGGGGAAAACCCACCGAGCCACCCTGGCCCATCCGGCTGCTCTACCATCCCTGAGTTTTTTTAACAGCACCGCAGCTCTCCATTATTTTGGTGTCCGGCAGGGTTGGCCATGGTCCAGCCTGTCCCGAGCCCCAGGGTCAGGTATGACACCAAAAGCACAGCATGAAGGGCCCTTCTCTGGGGGGCCGGGTGGACCTGCTGGACCTGCCCTGAGGGACAATGTGGAGTGAAGCAACTGAAACACTTCACAGTGCCAAAGGGTGCATTTCCTGGAGCAAAATGTCCCCACTTGCCCCTGGGCTCTGTCCTAGAGGGGACTCAGGGTGCTTGTGATGGCAAAAGCAATGGGAACTGAGGTGGCAGAGCTGAGGAATGAGAGATCCCAACGGGCAGGGGTTTGGCTCTCCCTCACCCACTTCTTCCCAAGGCTTTTGTCTGGGAGTGCTGCCTCCTGTGTCTCCTCACCCCTCCCCAAATGATGGCTCCCAGTCCTTCCAGCCCAGTGCTCCAAATTCACCATCATGCCCCTCTCCTGAAAACCTTTTTTTGCTGTGTTTCATTTCCAGAAAACCATCGAGAGCGAGCGGCAGAAACTGCTCTCAGAGTTCGAGCGGCTGCGGCAGTTCCTGCACGACCAGGAGCACATCCTGCTGGGGCAGCTGGAGAAGATGGAGAAGAACATCTCCAAGAGGCAGAATGAGAACATCACTGACCTCTCCAAGGAGATCACGCTCCTCAACAAGCTCATCACCGAGCTGGAGGAGAAAATCCAGCAGCCCATGCTCGAGTTCCTCAAGGTGAGATGTTGGGTCTTATTCCTCCTTTCTCGATGTGTTTCTGGATCCTGTAGAGATGTTTTGGGGTAAAGGTCCTTTTTTTTTATTCTGTCTTTAGTAAGTGGACAGTGCAAGGAGGTGTCTGAGGGCCCCGAGCTCTCTCCAGCTTGGGAACACCCTGGAACAGAGTGTCCTCTTCCACTGTAATGATTTTTTTCCTCCATGAACTTGTCTGGACCTTTCTGGTACCCCCAAACCCTTGGTTTCAGGGTGTTCCGAGCTGAGTTAGACCAAACTCTCCTTTCCAGTCTGGGAAAACAACCAGGGTGCCTGAAATCCTGAAATCCTACAGCTCTTTTCCCCGCCCTGGATGGCAGGAGGGCCGTGGGTGAACTTTGAATTGAGCTTGTTTTTATTAAATGGAGCAGATCGTGCTGGTGGCACCCCCAGACCTGCACAGGGTTAAATTCCCTCCCAGGCTGCGTTCCGGGACCTGTCAATATTTGCCGATGGTTTCAGGACTTCGCTGTGGGTGGAAATTCACCCCACGTGGTCTCTGCTCTAGCACCCACGAGAAATGACCCATAACAATATTTGGTGTTTTATAAAAAAGCAGTTTGGCAACTCTGGATTGGCTCCAGGGTCCTTTCCCAGCCTTTGTGAGGCACCTCTGGCTTTGTGTGGGCTCTGGAATGTGTTTTGAGGGCACCAGGACGGGCAAATAATGGCTCAGTTCTGTGTTTGTTTTGCTGTGTTGCAACTTTATTGAGCGTATTTGAACCTTCAATTACCTCTGTGATCCACCCTGCCTGAGGGAAGAACATTTCCTCATCCGTCCCAGGGTGGGATGAGGTGTCCCAGGGTGGGATCCCAAGCTTTTCTTGGTGGTGATTAGACCATGGGAGTCCAGAAGCCCCAGAGATGTCGAGGTGCAAAATTGTCCAGGTTATGGCAGGGCCCTTTGGGCAGGTGGATGTTTGCAGGTACCTCTTGTCCCTCGAGGCTTCACACGGGACGGTTTGACAGGACCGTGCCAGAAGTGGGACACCGGCAGAGAGACCACAGAAACATCCCCAGGGCTGCCAGGTGCCCTCACACGGGTTCACAACAGCCAAATATCGGCAGAGGAACCAGGGAGATTTTTAGGTCACCTGAAGATCCTCCTGACTCACCTGGAGAATGTGCTCGGAGCAATGGGAGGATGAGAGGCCTCTGAAGGCACCTTCAGCCTAAACCACAGCACATTCCATGGGGGCAAGGCTGGGGAATTGTGGATGGGCCATGGGGAAGGTCCCCCCGGGGCAGCCAGGGCTGGAGCTACTGCAGAGAGTGGGGTGGGATTTGGTGGGAATATCACCTCCCGGAGCTGGAATCCAACCCCTGAGGAGCAAATCCACACCTGCTGGCCACACCTGTCAGGGATAGGCATCCCAGCTGGGTTTGATAAGCGGGAATTGCTCTGGGGGGACAGAGCACGGGGATTTCACTCGGTCTCTCTTTTTCCTTTCCAGGATGTGATGGGCATCATAAGCAGGTATGGAATTCTGCTCTCCCTGCTGCCTCCAGGCTTTCACCTCTCCCCATCCCTGTCTGGAGGTCAATGCCCACAGTCCAGGTGCCCCAGGGAGGCCCCGGGGAAGAGGGAATTTGCCTCCCACTCTCTGCAAGCCCTGGGTCTCTCCCAGCTTCTTGGAAATCTGATTTTCGCAGTCTTTCCTACCAGGCTTCTTCAAGGGACAAGTGAGACCAGAAACCCCAAATTCCCTTATTTGCTCACACACAGTTCCCTCAGCACAGTAGTTTAGGCACCACTGAGCTTCAAAAATGACATTGGAGCTGCAGTAGGAGCAGCTGGAGGGTGGGGTTTACACAAAAAAATCACCCTAGAGTAGCCTGAAAATCCATGCCCAAATCCCGATTTCCTCACCCCGAGGAGGGTGAAATCACAGTGGGATCCTCTGGGATCAGGAGTATCGGTGGCAAATGGAGATGGAAGAATATCAACAATTTCCTCATTGTTTTTCCCTTTTTCCCTTGGCAGGAGCGACGATGTGAAGTGCCACAAGCCCGTCCCTGTCTGCACTGACATGAAGATGCACGTCTGCAACTTCTCCCTCAAGACCGTCGTCCTTGAGAAAGTCTTGAAGAAATTCCGAGGTGGGTGGAAAATGTTTAAAGATAATCCCTGGCCTTTCCCGGGCCTCCCAGCCGGGAGGGAGGGGTGGGAGCACCGGGGGCGCTGCTCGAGGGCTCCTGGGCACTGAAACAGGAGCAGAAATCACGTTGGAAAGGGATTCTGGAGAACCTTTTTCCTGTTCTGGAGACGGGCACAAGCAGGAGGAGACTCGTTCTCGCCAGGCTGCCAGGGAAGGAAATGTGGGGCTGTTTTAAAGAGGGGAAAATCCAAGCATGAGCATCAATTGCGGTGCGATAAAATCTTTGATTTTGAGGAGTTCCATGCGGAGATTGCCAAGCCCTTGCAGTTCAGCAGAAAACCACGAGATGGCGCTGGGAGAGCGGGAAAGGCAAAGAGACCCAAAAAGAGCAACTCCGGAAGAGAAAAAAACAGATGATTTCTAAATGGAAATTACACCCTGGGGCAAGAATTGGCTTAAAGTATGTGCTCTAGGCTTGAAAATCCTGAGGCAGAGATGGGGCAGGGCACGATAAATATGGTTTCAATAAATCCTGTGTTTTCTTCATGGCCAGAAGGGGGTTTTTAATGAAAATTAAATATATTTAACAGGGATTCTCCCCTGTTGCATGAGCAAGCGGGAGCTGGTGCTGCTCCACCCTCAGCTGTCGCTGATGCTTTGGTGCCACAGTCCCCCAAAGGAGATTTGGGGCATTCCTTCTTTCTGTCTGGGTGTCTCCATTCATGTCCTTGTCTCTCCTCCTTTTCAGAACACCTTCAGGACGAGCTGGGAAGAGGTGAAAAAGGTAAAAAAGATGATATTTCAGATGTGGTGCCCAGAGCAAAGACTTGAAATTGTGGTTGTATTTTGCAAAGCCAAAGAGAGTGGGACAAAAAGGAAGAAGGAAAAAAAAAAAAAAAGGAAAAGACACTCTAGATTTCTTTTTTTTTTTTCTCCTTAATTTCTTCTCTCTCGATGATTTCCAGATCCAGCCTGCTCAGCTCCAGAGCTCAAAGCCGATTTTTCTAACTGACGCCGGGGATCTGACAGCTCAGCCAGGTCCTCTCTGCCTGTTTGTACTTAACAAACCCACAGATTTGAGCCCAAAAAGCCATCCTGAGCCACAGCTGGCTCTTCGTCTGCCAAATTTGTCCTGCTGGGCTACTGTTTCCACCAGTTAATTGGGATGGGGGGTGTGAGCTCTGGCATCTGCTCCGGTGTGAAGTCAGAGGGGTTAAATCCCAGCAGAATTTGGCTGATTTTTGAAGTTATTTAAGAATTTAAATTAAATCCCAGCAGAATTTAACTTGTTTTTTAAGTTAATTAAGAATTTAACTCCTTTTCATAGGAGAGGTCATGAATTTGACTGGCCAGCCCAGCCCACAAGTCTTTCCATGCTGGATGAGCCCCCAGGAATGGGTTCTGCAGGAATTCTGGAATCAGCCTCATCCCTCTGACCTCGCCCTGAGATTAAAAACTGCCCCACCCCCATGCCCCCTCAGTGTGAAGGTGCCCAGAGCAGAGTTTTCAGAAGAAAAAGTTAATTTTTTGCTTTTAGAGCAGGGGGGTTGCAAAGGACAACAACCCACGGGTTGGACACTTTCCGAGGATTCTGCTCACAAGCAACCCCCCCCCCCCGAAAAGCCAAAAGTTGGCAAAAAACACGAGGAGGAATGCGGTGACCACCGTGGGAAAGCCAAAGGCCCCTCGCTGCATGCCCAGGGGGGTGGGTGCATGTGCAGAGGCGTCACTCGCTGTGTGTTGTCCCACGACGTTGTGGTTGAGCCTCAACCCCAAATCCTGATGGTTCCAGGAGCTGGAGATGCCTGAGGAAGGAGAACACCTTGTAGATAAAAAAAAAAAATCGGCATTGATGAAATTGTCTCCTTCCGACCCATTTCCCTGTGGTTTTGCTGGTGGGATTTGCAGTCTTGATGCAGGGGATGCTGTTTTTTGGCCACTCTCCCACTCTTGGGGAGGAACTCGGTGCTTAAGTTTTGAAGGAAAAATGATCCCAGCCTTCCCTGTCCTTGTTATGACTTTCCCCTCCTTTACAAGGCACTGCGAGGCTTTAAATCTCACTGTGGCTCTTTCAGTAAATTTTTATGCCATTTCCTGATCCAAATCTGTGAATTTTGGAGGGCACAAAGACTTTCCTGGTGCGACATCTGCTGTATTTCAGCTCCCGAGGCCCCATTTTAGACCCTGCCCCAAAGTGTCTCATGAATTTGTGGCAACTTTGCTGACTACAACCACAATTTGAGGTCGCTCATTGCCTCCTCTGAGCCTGAGCTTGGAAAGGGGAAAAAAAAGCTGTTGGGACCAAGCTGCACCCGCGTGTTTGGTTTGGGCTGCTCCAGGTGGAAATATGCCCTTAGGTCGTGGTTTCCCTCAAGGCTTTGGATGCCTTTGGGGTGGTTTTGGGACAAAAACTCCATGACCTGTGATGTCAGGAGGGTATGGAGCCCACCTGTGTGTGGGTGAGCTGGAAACCAAGATAAAAAATCAGTTTATGTGGAAAGAAGTTCTTTATCTAAGGCCCATCTTTGCTGTCAATAACCATGAATCATCTGCACGTGCTTTGACGGTGTTCTTTGCTCCTGGTGGCCTCGTGTTGCTGCCACCCCATTTCTCACCAGCACCAGCATGAGACCAAGCCCCCTCCCCCCCGAGGGAATTGGGGTAGCCGTTGGGGTGTCGGTGTGGGGTGTTCGTGTGGGCTGCGGTGATTGGCGTCGGGATGGGGTCGCTGTGGTTGGGATGGGGTTATTGGGGTTGGGATGGAGTTATTGAGGTCCGGTCTGGACCCCCTTGAGTTGGGCTTTTCGTTGCTCAAACCCTCGCCGAGTCCCGACCGCTGTCACTGCTGTCCCCAACAGAGGACCTGACCCTGGACCCTGACTCGGCCAACCACCTGCTGATCCTCTCTGCTGACCTCAAGAGCGTCCGGATGGGCTGCAGGAAGCAGGAGCTGCCCGACAACCCCAAGCGCTTCGACACCAACTCGCGGGTCCTGGCCACCACGGGCTTCAAGTCGGGGCGGCACTACTGGGAGGTGGAGGTGGGGCCCTCGGACGGCTGGGCCTTCGGCGTGGCCAAGGAGTCCATCCGCAGGAAGGGGCTGACGCAGTTCTCCCCCGAGGAGGGGATCTGGGCTGTGCAGCAGAACGGGGGCCGCTACTGGGCGGTCACCTCGCCCCAGCGCACCCCGCTGTGCCTCAGCCACAAGCTCAGCCGGGTCCGGGTGTACCTGGACTACGAGGGCGAGGAGGTTTCCTTCTACGATGCCGAGAACATGCAGCACATCTTCACCTTCAACGTGGCCTTCCAGGAGAAG
>JAWUZG010000904.1:130000-182500 GCA_036785705.1 Acanthornis magna
TGGAGCACCACATCCACACACTTCTCGTCCGTGAGGGGCAGGAAGAACTCGGCGTCGTTGTTCCAGGTGTAGGAAGCCAGGATGACACCCACCCCGCTAGAGAAGTTGTGGCTGGGGTAGTAGATGAAGCGGGAGGGGCGGTCGGTGATGGAGTACCCTCCGTGGATCCCATCCTTCTCCCAGAACTTCTCGGAGCACGCCAGGATAATTTTGGAAGCGCTCGCGTAGTGGATGGAGCGCAGGGCGTGGGCCTTGGCAGGGGACAGCGGTGGGAAGAATTGAATGTGCCTGGTGGCTTTGGCGCTGGAGGTGACGAGGACGTAATCTGCAGTGACGACGGTCGGTGCCAGCGTGTCCGGAGCGCGGTAGAACACTCGGACTTTGCCGCCCTTGGTCATGATCTTCTCCACGGTGCAGTTGAACTGGACGACGTTGGGCAGCGCCTTGTGGAAGGCTCTGGGCAGCTGGTCAAACCCTCCAGTGATTTCACTGAAGCTGAAAGGGAGGAGAGGCGGGAGGCGTGGGAAGGATGCCAGGGTTTAGGGAGCGTAAAAACCTGAGCTCTTCTGGAGCTGTCAGAGGAGCCTGGAGACCCCTTCGAGACGTGAGCGGTTCCCATTTGGAATCGCTGACATTTCCCGCTGTGGGAATGGAGCTGTGCTGAAGGGACAGCGCTCACCTCTCATTGGAGAAGATGTCGAAGTCCCACAGCGAGGCGAGGAAGGACAGGTAAAAGCCTGAGTCCTCATTCAGCACGTCACCAATCATTTCAACGGCTCCTCGGCTCAGCCCCCCAACCTTGATCAAATATTCCTGGAGATCCCAGAAGAAAAGACACAGCCCGAGGTTGTTACCTTAGTAATGGCTCCATCAGAGCTGTCCTGGTCTCTTTCTCAGCGTTCTTAAGTAGAAGGGATCATTTATTAGGGAAAAGCACCCAAAAGGTGACAGAGGGTAGAACTAGAGTGACACAAACCCTTCTCAAAGCAGGGAGAGCAGGTTAACTATCAACAGTTGGGATTAAATTTACCCTCAAGCCCCAGCCTGTTACCTTGGTGGAGAAGGAGTCATGTTGAGCCAGATACTTCCTGCAGTCCATAGTCTGGAATTTCTTAAGAGCCTGCAGAAGGAACACTGATATTTTCACGGGAAAAAGATCCATTTCCCAAAGTGCTGCCCAAAATTCTCTCAGGATTTCAGAGTTTGATAACCCCTGGAGCTTCTGGACATCAAGTTTCCAGCAGCTGTGCCTTGGCGTGGCATTTTCTGCTCCTCCAAGTCCCGGTGGACCCATTCCAAAGCTTTTCTTGTGAGAGGGGCTTTGCAGTCACCCGGTGTTATGATCCAATTCTGGATCATTTCTGGATGAGCCTCTCTGCTTTTCACTCTGAAAAGACCCTGTTCTCCCCCAGCTCGTGGCCGAGTCTTCCCCAACTCATCGTTCAGGTGAGCGGACACCTGGATTGGATGGATTGGAGGAAATCTTGTACCTTGTTCAGTGCCTCTTGGTAGAGTTGGCTGGCGCTCTTGCCCCTCTCAGACGGCTTCACCGTGTAATTCAGGATGTCGGGGTTCCTGTTTACCTCCTCTGCCCTGACCCGAGCGCCCTTCAGGAAGTACCAGGTGTTGTCGTCCCTCTGGATGAAGGGGTTCAGCTTCAGGTCGAACTGGCGGATGAATTCATGGACAAGCCTGGAAAAAGGGCAGAGCGACGATGCCAAGAGCCAACAACCAACTCCCCAGCTCTGCCACCAAAGCGTTTCATCCCCTCAGCACAGATGCTGAACCCCGTGGAGCGATGGGGGCAATCTGCTCCCCAAATTGGGCTGGTCCCTCCCCTGAGCACGGGGGTAGACACACCCTCACCTGTGCTTGCCTGGCAGGCGCATGGGTCCCAGCTCCACGTACCAGTCCTGTCCCTCGGGGCGGTATGTCCGGATCCGTCCCCCAACCCGGCTGCTGGTTTCCAGAATGGTAACCTACAAAAATTTGGTGGAGATCGGAAGCTTTGGGGAAATGTCTGTTTGAAGTGAAACACTCCCAAAATAACATTCAGAGGCTGGGACAGGTCCCCTCTGGATGGCAAATGAAGCATCTGTTGATCCAAACCCATCTCTGTTGGCCAAGACTCCTCTGCCTATGGGGCAGTTTCTCATTTCCCAACTCCCGGGTGGCATTTGGACACCAACACTGGTGAGAAGGTTCTCGTGGTGGCTCAGGATCAAACAGGGCTTTGAAAACAGCACCAATCTGTCCTCCCACACCTTGGAAACTCTCTTTGAGACTTGGGCACCTTGGGATGGTTTGGAAACCGCTGCAATTTCTGCTGCCCTAAAGGCAGAATGCAAATGGCTCATTTTATCTGCAGGAACCAATGCTGGGTGAAATTATCAGAGCCAAATTGCCTCCCCTTCCTGACCCATTGCATTTCCTGCTCCCTCTCCAGCCTCGAAGACCTTTAGAGGAGGGAAACAGACTCAGGAGAGCCTTATTGAATTCCCACCGTGTGTCCAGCGTCCCGGAGCAGCTTGGCTGCCGTCAGCCCTCCGATTCCCGCGCCCACCACGACCACGTGCGCCGGACGAGCCGCGGGCTCCAGCCCATCCCGGGCGATCTCCAGCAGCTCCTCGTAGTCCCGGTCATGGAGGCAATACTCGGGAAAGCACGGGAACCGCTTGGCGCCCAGGAGACCCGCAAGCAGGAGGATTTGGAAGAGGACTGGGGAGGGAAGAAGAGAAGAGAAGCGAAGAGAAGGGAATAACACGGCCTTGGCACTCAAGGCCGCTCCTGATGGCAAAAACTGACTCCAAAGGACACTGATTTCCAAGCCCGAAGGAGGAACTGGGGTGGTTGTGAAACCCCTGGCACCAGCGGGTCTGTCATGGAAGATGTCGAGGGGTGTCAGTGGTGATGATTCACTTTTTTTAAAGAGAAGTCAAGACAGAAATGATTTTTTATTTCTCCATATTCACCTTCTGCTTCTGCAGCTGCTGTGGTGAGTTCCCAAAATGACTTTGACCTCCTTAGCATAAGCTTCAAAGCCTCCAAGAACAGTAATTAGTGTCACTCATGGGCAAAGAATTAAGACACCTTGTTGTCCCAAGTGCCCTTTCCCATACCTGGGTAATTCGGGGTGTTTTTATTTGAAGGGTGGAGGGAAGAGATCGGATCAGACAGACAGATTCGATGGAGATTTGCACAGACAGGAGAGATGGAGATAAAATTTCACAGAAAGATAGACGGGTTAGAGGGATGAAGAGCGATGGGATTTCCCTTCTTCAAAAATTTGGAATTTAAAATTTTTCTCTTCATTTCAAAGAAGAATTCTTTTAAAGAAAAGAATTTTAGTCTGCTTTAAAATGGCCTCCTCTAAAATTCCCTCCTTTAAAATTCTCTCCTTTAAAACCCCCCAATTTAAAATCGCCTCCTTTTAAAAATCCTTCCCAATTTAAAATTCTCTCCTTTGAAATCATTGTGTCCTTGAGATGCACACAGGGTGCAGCAAACAGATCCAAAATGACCATTTCCACCAGAACAGGCACATTATTTGTGAAAGAAAATTTGGGCAGAGCAGACACCCCCCCCCCCCCAATCCCCTGCTGTGGGGTTTTCCTAATTTTGGTTTCTGTTCTCCAAAATAACTGAAAAATAACTTTCATTTTCTTTTCCTTCTCCCCAGTGCTGCCAATTTTATTCCAGGGAAAAAGAAAAAGCCTTGGAAACCCCACTTTGGGTAATTCTCACTGCTGGGAAATCCCCGGGAATTGCGGGACTTTTTTTGCCGAACAGCCCCAGATCCATGACAGATACAGGGTGGATCTGTTGGGAATCCACCTCAGAGCCTTTATCCTCCAACACCTGAGGCAGGTGTTTCCACAGCCCCTTGAGCTGATCCACACATTGACCATGGCTGTAAAAAATATTTCGGAAGAATCTGCTCCAGCTGTCCCATTAACAGTGGGATAAGGTTGGATTGACCTGCCCTGATCACAGAATCATCACGGTTGGGTTGGAAAAAACCCACGGACCATCTGGGAGATCACAGAGATCCTGTTTGGCTATCAGAGCAAACACCCTGGGACCAGCTCTTGGAAGCGTCAGCAGGATCTCCACTTTCCATCAGGTGTTTTTTGGGAAGATGTGGAGGAACCACTAACCTGGAGCACGGAGGTGTCCTCCGGGATGGCCCCTGGAGACTCCAAGCTCATGCCTGCGTTTCCTGAAAAACCAGGATCATCCCACACCCCAGATTCGAAAGGAGGTTTCCCCCTACCCACAGTGTCCGGAGCTCCAGGTGACCACGGAATAGTCTGCCTGGAGAAAGGAAGGTTTGTGGCTGTGTTCTCAGGAAGTTGCACAGAACTGGAACCAGATGGAACCCAACCACCAAACTCAGGCATTGAAGATGAAAGAAAGCCAGGAAAAAACACAGGGAGAGCTCAGGATTGAGGGGAGGAGTCACTCACCAATCCCAGTCATTACTCCAGGAGGAAGATGAATCCTCTGCTGAGATTGGAATTCATTTTATACCCTGGCTTAGGGGAAAAAAAACCCCAACCTGCTGCTTCCTAAGAAACCTCTGCCAATCAGTGCAACCCGGAAGGGAGTGAAGTGGGATTTGTCATGGGAAGGGGAACCAGCAATTTACCAGAGTCAGTTCCTCTGTCAGTTTTTTTTTTCCCCTTTACTCACTGGTGTCACCAGTTTGGACATCAGCCACCAGTCCATGGCATGTTTGGGGATGTACCATGATGACTCCAACACAGTGACTGCACCCTGCACCGCCAAAGGCGGCGATTTCCCAGAAGGGTATGGTCAGATTTGGATTCTTTTCCTTGTATTGCACAAAGCCCACTGAAATCTGGGTAAACATCACGGAGCTCCTTCTGAACCCCAGGGAGATATTGAGCTGGCTTTTCATCCAAAATGAACATTTCCAGGGAAAATTCATCTACCGGATGCTCTGGGGTGTCGCACAATTTTGGCTTGATCCCCTCTATTCTATTCTAATAGAAAGAATTGCTTGGGTGGGAAGGAGACTTTAAAGATCATCTAGAACTTTAATGAAATGGCAAAAACTGGGTGTTTTTCTAGAACCAAGACCAGCATTTTTCCAGAACGGAGACCACGGACTTGCCAAAGCACCATATACCCACCTGAGGAACCATCCCTTGGTTCTTGAATCAAGAGCTCGAGTTTCCTTCTCGGAGCCAACACCCTCACTGGGCTTTATACTGTCCAATCTCCACAAAACTGTGGGATTTCACTGAATACGATCATAAAAAAGGATGGAGGAACATTGAGTCCAACTCTCAAAGTTTAAGTAGAATTTTTGAGATTCATGTCAAGGGTCTTTGTGGATGGCATTTATGGGATCTCCTGGTTTAGCTGGAATCGTGACCTGGAAATTGGGTGGTTCTGGTATTGTGTTCAAGGGATCTCCTCAGGAGAAGCCATGATGTGGGTTTTTCCCAGAATTTTTCTTTTTGGTGGCATGTGGGGGTGTCTTTGTGGTTCCTGCAGGATTCCCAGTCTCAGGGCAATTTAAGCTTCCTCAGTCCTCCATTCCTGCTGTTGCTGTGGGATGGCTGAGGAGGTTTGTGGTGGTTTTGTGGCTGTGCCCTTGGTAGGGTCAGTCTCCTCCAAAATGGTGATGGTTTGATTCCAGTTTTTTCTGCATCAAGGCAAAATTAGGTACTAATTCCTTGCATCCACCGGCTGGATTTGAAACAGGTAAAAGTATAATTTTTACAAAAAACCCCCTTGGTTTGGGTCTGGTTTTATGTTTTAAGATTTGTGGTTCACTGCTTGTTCCCCTGTGGGATGTCAGTGTTGAACCCCCAAAATCACATATTTTCTCCTTCTGGATTAACAAATCCTGAGGGATTTGGGGTTGCCATGACAAAACTGGCACAGACACACATTCCCAGGAGCAGCAGAGAATTTGGGGGGAGGGCAGCTGGTTTCACATTGTCCTGATAAGACTCAAATTAATGCACGTCCCAACAAGTTGCTTCAGGATCAGCCTCCATGACGGGGAGTTGTTTTCTGGGCACCAACAATCCACCAGTTGCAAAAGGCGTCCCACCCATCTTCCTGTTCCCATCTGTCAATTCCCCGAAGGTTACGGGAAGCAGAGTTTCCACCCTACACCAGTTGCATCACAAGGCTTGGAGAAGGATGGCGGGAGGGATGCAAACCCCAGGGAATCACCAGGTGGGAGAAGGGATGGTGATTTCTTTCCAAATAGTTGTTTTCTGGTTTTAAGGTTGACTTTTCTTAATGGAAGGAGCAGAAAAAAAGCGGGATTTCATTCCACATGTTGTATGGGACATCGCACGTGTGTTGAAGAGCACTCAGAATGGGGCAGGGTGTCCACCTGGGAGCATTTCCCCGTGGAGATGAAAAAGGACCGCCTATGTAAAGCACGGGGCGGGAAAAACCCGTGAAGATTTATTAACGAGGTAATTAGCCTTAATGAGTCTCTGGGCCGGCAGGCACAGGTTGGAGAGGCACGGGCAGGTCTTGTTGAGTAAAGATGCCCTTTGAAAGGGTTGTCTTCTCCTTCACTTCCTGCTCGCACAGAGGATTGTCAGGATACCCCCGTAGCACGTACTCGTGCGACTCTGAGGCAAAACTTTTGGGATTGGGGGGATAATTCAAGAAACGAATGCACCAGGGAGGAGTTTCTTGGATGAAACTGTCCAGGATTCGGGTTCTCCTCACAGGAAGGACGTGGAGCTGATGGAGGTGGTCTAGAGGAGGCCACAGAGATGCTCCCAGCCTGAGGAAGTTGGGGTTCACCTGTAGAACTGAAGGTTCCTTATTGGGGTGACCTTACTGGGGCTTCCAGTGGATATGACGGGGACAAATCTTTATCAGGGATAGGGAAACATAAAAAGACAGAAAATTATATTTAAAACATTAGTTTTTAGGAAAATTATGTGTCAGGAGTGGGATTTGAACCCACACCTCCATTTGGAGACCAGAGTTCCCAGAGCAGGGAAAGCAGAGGTTTGAGTCTGACACCTTAGACCACTCAGCCATTCTGACACAGCCAGGAACCTTCACCACCCTCTCCATCCTCCCCATTCAAGGACCCATCTTCCCAGCACCTGGGTCTTCCTGCTTCTTTTGCACCCCGCCTTCCCAATTTTGTTTAGTTTTCCCAGCTATAAACCTCTTCCAGGGCTGTTTTCTACTCCAAAGTGGTGTGGAGTGGTGGGAAGAGCAGCTCTGGAGCTGCTGGCCCCTGCAATTGCCACCTGGTGGCTGCTGGAGCCCTTTAGGGAGCCCTTTGGGGAGCCCTTTGGGGACCCTTTGGGGTTCCTTCTGCCGCAGACTGGAGGTTTAGGGGTATTTATCCCACCATTTTTATTCCTAAGGTTGTTATAAGCAGCTCACGTGGAGTTTTGAGGGGGGGAAACCACCCGTTTTCACCAAGAAAACACAGTCAGGGCCACTTTTCCAGGTGGAAAACATGAATGTCCTCCTGCCCGCTGGTGATGGGGAACCAGCAGCGTCCCCTCTCTCAGCGGGGGGGGCGGATCCCAGCGAGACCCCTTCACGTTCCCGACACTCGATCCATCCCTGCTTCCCCTATCCCAACCTCCCTGGCAGAGCTTCTAGCAGGGTCGGGGCTCCTCAAACCTTCTGGGTGCCCACTGGGGGGACAACGCGGGTGACAGGGCAGGAGCATGGGGGGGGTCCCGTGTGTTCCCACGGTTCTAAAGGGTCGGTAGCAGGTTTGGGGAGGGGTCTGGGATTGGGTTACCACTAGAGGGCTCTGGGTAAGCGGAGCCGATTCTCGCCTCTCCCCTCTCTCCCGGATGCCGGCTCGGGTTTCCGGAGCGGAGCCATGCCCGGCTTCGCCTCCATTGTGTCCTGCTGAGGGAGGCTTTGTGGTCCTGGGGGTGCGAGGGCATCGCCCCTTCCCTGCAGCCTCAGCGTGGGAAGGGAGGACGCATCTCCTAAGGAAAAGTCCTGTGGGAGCAGCTCCAGGTTCGGCCGGCGGCAGAGGAGCCGGGGACGGCAGGTAACAGGGGAAAGAGGAGCAGGGATGTGGCTCTGCTCCCAGCGGGGCCGGAGACAGCAGGGAGGATTGGGGGGGAGGACAAGGGATAGGCAGGGTGGACAGGGAACCCTGGTCTCCGCGGGGATGGGGATGCTCCTAGGATACAGCCCGATCGCCGATTGACGGTGGGATGGGGAGTGGGGAACCGGGAGGCAGGGATTCCTGTGGGACGGGGTCTGCCAGAAAGGCGGGGGGAAAGCAGGAACCCTCCTGCCCCGCTGTTCCCGCGTTGCTCCGGGGACGCTCAGGATTAGTCCTGGATGGAGGGACTGTGAAAACGCGACATTTCTTGAAATGACCACGGGAAAAGCATCAAACCCGGAGCAGGAAGAGCTGTGGGGGGAATTCCTTGTTTTCAAGGGATTTCTTCTCCATTCAGGGTATTTTTGGGAGCCCCGAGGGTGGAACCTGCATTGTCTCGGTGCTCCCTCCTGTCATGGAGCCGTGGGTGCTGCTGGATCCGCGGCAGAAGGCCCTGTACCACGACGTGATGCACGAGAGCTATGAGACCCTTATGTCCCTGGGTAAGGACACCCCAAAAATCTCTTTCCCTGTTGTATATCCCCCTATCCTTTCCTTGCTCAAAGCAAAGCAGTTTGGGAAGAGGGGCGGAGGCATCCGGGCAGGTTTCCAGGGGGATTTCCCCAAACCCCAGCCCTCTCCTTACTTCTTTTTCTGCAGGAAAATGTTATTGTTCTCTTTTATTTTAAATTGAGAATTCTGGCACTGGAGTGTCCTCGGCATCTCCACATTCCCAGTTCAAACTGGGATCAGGTCTCTGTTGTATCTGTCTTCGTCCTCTCTGGGAGAACAGGAGTTCTAAGGGGAATCCTTATTGTTTTAAATCCCACTCCTGCTCCAATCAGGGCCATGCCCTCCCCTTTTCCTCCTTCTCCCGTTTCCCAGAAGTTCAGGGGATGTGGAGTGAAAAAGCAAAATTTTCAAGGAGAATCCTGTTGCTGCTCCATTGTTTTAAATCCTACTCCTCAAGCTTTCACCTTTTCCTGCTTCTCCCCTTTCCCAGCAGCTCAGGGGCTGGTGAGCGAGAAAGCAGCGGAGAACGGAGCATCGGAGAGCAGCGCCGGGCTCGGACCACGCTCATCCTGCAGCCCAGAGAGGGAGAAGCCCCTCGGCTCCAACAGGCGCAAAGCAAGGCGCCCAGACAAAGCCGTGCCCCCTGGGACCCCCAAACCCACCACGCTCCCCAAACCCGGCTGCGCCAAACCCCTGCGTGGCAAAGGACCAGCCCGGGAGCGGCCGTTTGGATGTGCTGACTGCGGGAAGAGCTTCCCATGGGCATCGCACCTGGAGCGGCACCGGCGTGTCCACACGGGCGAGCGGCCCTTCGGCTGCCCCGAGTGCGGCGAGACCTACAGTCAGAGCTCGCACCTGCTGCAGCATCGCCGCACCCACGCCAGCGACCGCCCGCACAAGTGCGGCGACTGCGGGAAGCGCTTCGCTGGCGCAGCAGAGCTGGCAGCCCATGGCCGCGGCCACACCGCCGACAAACCCCACAAATGTGGGGACTGCGGGAAGGGCTTTGTGTGGGCGTCGCACCTGGAGCGGCACCGCCGTGTCCACACCGGCGAGAAACCCTTCGAGTGCGCCGAGTGCGGCGAGGCTTTCAGCCAGGGCTCGCACCTTGCCAAGCACCGTCGCAGCCACACGGGTGAGCGGCCGCACCGCTGCCCGGTCTGCGGGAAGACCTTCTGCCAGAGCTCCGACCTGGCGCGGCATCGCCGCACGCACCTGGGCACGAAGCCCTTGCGCTGTGGGGACTGCGGGAAGCTTTTCCGGGCGGGGCCGGCGCTGGCACGACATCAGCGGTGCCACCGCCGGGAGCATTCACACCGCTGCACCGACTGCGGGAAGGGCTTTGTATGGGCGTCCCACCTGGAGCGGCACCGGCGTGTCCACACGGGCGAACGGCCCTTCCCCTGCGGCAGCTGCGGCGAGCGCTTCTCCCAGAAGGCTCATCTGCTGCAGCACCGCAAGACCCACTCACCAGAGCGGCCGTACAAGTGCAGTGACTGCGGGAAGCACTTCGGGGAAGTCCCCCCGTTCCTGGCGCACCAGCGCGGCCACGCTGCGCACAAGAGCTACACCTGCGGCGACTGCGGGAAGGGCTTTGCCTGGGCATCCCACCTGGAGCGGCACCGCCGCGTTCACACCGGCGAGAAGCCCTTCGAGTGCCCCGAGTGCGGCGAGGCTTTCAGCCAGGGCTCACACCTCGCCAAGCACCGCCGCAGCCACCTCCCCAAGGCCGTGGGGCCGTTGCCTCTTGCCAGGACACAGCTCGGTGGGGACACGCCCGGAGCTCGCGGCGGTGAGGAGCCCTGAGGACTAAGACTCCTCACGGCGCAATGGATGCGGAGAGACGACTGAGGGAAAACTTGTCTTGGGGACAAGTCAAAGGCCACCAAGTGACACTTGAAGGGCACCGGGGTGGTTGACAGGGGGGCTCCATCGTGGCACCGGGTGGGATTTATCTGCCCTGGTGTCTCCCTGCAGCAATGGGTGAACATTGCACCCACTGCAGCCCAGACCCCAGAAGAGGGACAACCTGGGGGAGAAGGAGCTTGTTCCTGAAGGAAACAATGCTTGGCTCCATCAGGGAAAAGTGGGGGAACCAGGGCTGGTTCTGACGTGAAAATCTGGTTGTGTCGTGCCCACTTCGTGCTGTCAGCGGGTGGGAGAAGGGGATGGAGGGGGCAAGATGCTCACGGTGCAGCAGGGGGTGCTGGCACAGGGCAGGAATAAAGCGGGAGCCCTGCACCTCATGGACATCTGTGTTTCCTTGTGCTCCGACCCTGTCCTCCGATGCTTTCCTTGCCCCAGGCAGGAAACCCCGTGAGCACCTTCTTGTTCCCCAGAGAAAAAGCCACACAGACACACATGAAGGAGTTTTGCTTTTTGGCTCAGCTACCTTTATTAACTGTCACTCCAAGCCTAGGAAACGTGGCCCAGCTTCTCCAGCATTCACACCTTAGTGCACCCCAACCTGCCCCTGGCGCACCCCCAGCAGAGTCTGGGGGGAGTCCCAGCAATGCTGGTGACGGGTGCAGGTCTCCAGGGCTCTTTTCTGAGTCATTTGCCCCCAAAAATCCCTGGGAAAAGGGGTGGCCTGTGTGGTTTCACCCTGCCACTCACCCAAGTTGTGTCCCCCACTTTTACCCCACTAATGGTGGGGCAGAGAATGAGGAAGATTATAGGGACAAGTGTCTCCCCACCACCCCAAATGATCACCCGCCTCTCCCCAAATCCACCCTCAGCCTCCCCCATCTCTCCTCTCCCTGTCTCCCCACAAAATCCCCTTGGCATGGCTGCCCCTCCCCATGCCCCCTCCCCACCACTTCACCCCCCATCGCCACCTTGACCCTCATTCCGGGGTGTCCTGGGCCCCCCAAGCCCTTTCCCATCTTGGGAGCGCAGACCACCCTCCCAGCTCCGCTGTGGGGTGTCTCCACAAAAGTGGAGGGGGATTCTGAGCATCCCTGCCCCACTTCAGGAGCTGGGAGGAGGAAGGGACACCCAGGGCTCTGGCAGGGCTGCAGCATCGCTTTGCAGGGTGTCCCCCTCCCCAGGCCTCCATGCCCCAGTGAGGGGCAGGAGAGCTTTGGCCGCCCAGCCCCTGGGCGCTGCGGAGGAAGAAGGCATGAGATGCTGCTGGAAAGCGGAGCTGGACCCCTCAGGCCAGAGCTCAGGGGGTGTGGCCGTCCCCCCTCGTTGCTCACCCTCCCACCACGCGGGCGGCAGCAGGGACAGGGGGCCGCGGGTGCCGGCACTGTGCAGGCGCTGATGGGCCACTAGCGCTGTGCCGAGGCCGAAGGCTTTGCCGCAGTCGGGGCACACGTGGCGCTTCTCAGGGCCGTGCTGGGCGTGGGCACGTTGGTGCCGGTTGCGGTGGGAGCTGCGGCCAAAGCGCTTCCCGCAGTGGGCGCAAGGGAAGGGCTTCTCCCCCGTGTGCGTGAGCCGGTGCCGGTCGTAATGGGAGCTCCAGGAGAAGCCCTTCCCACAGAGCCCACACTGGTACGGCTTCTCGCCGCGATGCAGCCGCCGGTGCCGCTCCAGCCCGGCCAGTGAGCCGAAGCCTTTCCCGCACTCGGGGCAGGCGTGGGGTCGGCCGGGCTGGGCGCCGTGGGAGCGCCGGTGCGCCAGCAGCGTGGAGCTGACGGCGAAGCTCTTGCCACAGTCGCTGCAGCAGAAGGGCCGCTCGCCCGTGTGCACCCGCCGGTGCCGCTCCAGGTGGGAGCTCACGGAGAAGCCGCGCCCGCACTCCCCGCAGCGGAACGGCTTCTCCCCGGTGTGCACGCGGCGGTGCCGCTCCAGGTGTGACACCCACCCAAAGCTCTTCCCGCACGCTCCGCACGGGTACGGTTTGGCCGCTTCCTCTGTGGCTGGTGAGGCATTGTCAGTGTCGTCGGGCGGCCGCACGTGGCCGCGCCGGTGCTCGGTCAGAGCCGCGCCGCAGCGGAAGCGGCGTGGGCAGTCCGGGCAGGGGTGCAGCTGCTCGGCACGGTGCACACGCCGGTGCTTGAGCAGCCCCGAGCCGCGGCTGAAGTGCTTCCCGCACTGCTCGCAGCGGTGGGGCCGCTGTGTGGTATCGGCGTCGGCACCGGCCAGCACCGTCTGCGTGCCCTTGTGCTTGAAGCGCTGCGGGTCTGTCTGGTGGTTGAGGCGCTTCCCGCAATCGGCGCATTTCCGTGGGGCCGGCGGTGGCTCCTCTTCCACCTCCGTACCCTCCTCATCCCTGGCGGTGACAGTGCTGATGTGGGTGCGCATGTGACGGTCAAGGTGGGAGCTCCATGCGAAGGCTCGCCCGCACTCGGCACACTGGAAAGGCTTCTCACCGGTGTGAATGCGGCGGTGCCGCTCCAGGTGGGAGCTCCAGGCGAATGCCTTCCCGCACACGCCGCACTCGAAGGGTTTCCCGCCCAGGTGGCTCTTCTGGTGCCGGGCCAGCGCCGCGGCGTCGGTGAAGCTGCGGCCGCACTGGGGGCAGCGGTTGGGCCTGTCGGTGCCGGGCGCGTGCATGCGCCGGTGCGTGAGCAGCGAGGAGCTGACGCTGAAGCGGCGCCCGCACTCGAGGCAGCTGTAGGGCCGCTCGCCCGTGTGCACACGCCGGTGGATGGTGAGGTCGGAGCGCTGGATGAAGCCCTTCCCGCAGTCGGGACACGCGTGCGGGCGGTCACCGCTGTGGATTTTCCGGTGCTTCACCAGGGCTGATTTGTGGCTGAAGGTCTTCCCGCACTCGCCGCAAGTGTTGCCAGCGTGGCTCTTGCTTCGGCTCACGGGCAGCTGAGGGCGCGCCTTGGCTGTGTTGGGCTTTTCCTCGGCGGGTTCTTCCCGAGGCAGTTCCTGCCCTGCTCCTGCTCCGTGCTCTGTGGGCAGAGATAGCCAGACACAAAGGAAAACCGAGAAATAAACTCCCTAATTAATGTGTTGGGTTGGAAACATTCCTTTATTTGACATTCCTTTGTTCAATGCTGAAGGTATTTTGGGATCACTCCACCAAAAGTATCAAAACTTTGAACTAGTTCTATATTTTAGCAAAGATAGGAATTAGCACTCACTGCCTTACAAGTTATGCAGTTCTCTTCATTTAGAGAACTTCTATTGGTTATTTATTTCTCACTTCTCATGCCAATTATCCATATTTTCCACCTTTTTATTACCTTTTTTTCCCGGAATGGGCATCTCTGGTTCATGCGAGGTGTCTTTGTACTTTATAAATTCTGCATTCCTGGTGTTCAGTTTTCAACAACAAATTTCTCTGCCAGATTTTGTTAAGTTCCTCCTCCAGGAGGAACTCCCTGGAGGAAGTTCCAGGAGGATCTCCAGGAACTCCTGGAGGAAGTTCCTCCTCCAGGTCTGAGAGCAGTGAGCTAAACTTTTTATCTCTTTTTCTAACCCCAAGTTTGCCCATCACCTGTTACCTATTTCATGGATTAAATCTCTTCTCAACATTTTTCCTTACTGCTCCACAGGCTCCTTTTTCAACAGACACAAGTTGTTGGGTAATTCCAGATCTGGGAACATGGAAAGGTGGTGGGAAAAGGAAAGCGAAGGAGGAACCCTTCTCCTTTTTATTCTACCTGCTTTAAGGAGGGATGGGCAGCAGAAAAACCCCTCCCGCACATGCAGGAGCAGGATCAGAGCCTCACCTGCAGCCAGGGTATCCCGGGATATGTGGAGATCCAGGGCTGTCACCCTCTCCCCATGGTCCAGGCGGGACAGCATGTCAGGCTTGGAAATGGGGAATTCTGGAAAACAGAATTTGTCATCCCCAGGGTTTGAGTTTGTGGGTAAAACCAGAGTTTTCCCAACTGTACGAAGAGGGTTTAGTGCTTTCCTCTACATAAAAATAATGGAAAAGTTGATTTCCACTGCTCTCTCTGCCTTTCCTTATCCTCCTTGGGGAGCAGTGGGTGGGTGAGGATCCCAATCATTCATTATTATTCCCGGAGGACAGGTTGGGAAAAGGGCGATTTGCAGGTGCTGCCCCGGCCCGCACCCCTTGCGCCCCAACAAGGCGGATTGTCCATCCCAGCCCCAGACTTTCTGCCGGGAAAGGGTGGGCTCCTCACCCAGCGCCATCAGCGTCTCGTAGCTCTCCTGCATCACGTCGCGATACAGAGCTCTCTGTCGCGAGTCCAGCACCACATAGGATTCCATGGCCAGGCTCTGGGAACCCAGAACAGAGGATTAGGCACCGAAAATTTAATGGACAATTATTCCCTAATAAGCCAACAGGAAGGCCAAGCTGGATCATGGTGTGGGATGCGTGGCGAACAAATCCCTCCATCCTCCCCCCCCACAATCCTCCAGGAAATTCTCACCTTTTGCCCCTACTGCCTGAGGAATTTTCCTTTTTTCGAAAAATTAACAGGCAGGAAGAAGCAGAAAGACAAAACAGAAGCGCAAAGATTCCTTAAAAAATAATTGAAAAGGGATAAAACTTCTCCCAGGAAGAGCAAGTTTCTGTCACCTGTGGACAAGGCTCTGCTGAGAGATCCAGACCCTAAAACTCCTTTTTAGCCAAATTTTACCCCCACGGCTCATTCCCAGTGTACCAAACCCTGGGTGCTCATCTCCAGAGTCTAGGAATCTCTTCCCAGGGAATCCTGTCCCAAATTTTCCAGATCATTCCCAACCCTCCAACCCCCTGCAATTGCTCCTCCTGCCCAAAAAGGATAAATCACCCCATTATTTCCCCATTATCCTGTGAGCCTTAGGGGGAAAACTGGAGGTTTTTTCCAGCTGTAGGAAGAACGTTTGATGTTTTCCTTCTTTACAAAAATAATGGAAAAGCAAATTCCCATTGCTCCCCCCCCACCATTCCTCATCCTCCTTGGGAAGCACAGGGTGCATAAGGATCCCAATTATTAATTTCATTTTTATTTATTTATTATTATTCCTGGAGGACAGGTTGGAAGAGGGTAGATTTGCAGGTTTTGAATAACTTACTGATGCCCTGAATAAATGGCCAGTTTCCAGCACAGATCCCTCCTGCTATTTTTCCCTTTATTTTTAGGTATTTTGGAGCCCCCACCAGCATCTCATCCTGCTTAATTTATTTCTTGGTGTTTTGCCATCCTGCTAAAATAAATGGAAATAAAGAGGTCAACACATCCGAAGGGGACCCACCGAGAGGGAAGGACAACGGAGTGGATTTTGGGGGGGGGGGGGGGGAGGTGGGTTTTTAAAATTTTATTCTTTATTTTCCCCCTTCCCTGGGACTGGAGGGGGGAAAATACAGGACCCTGAGGGGAGGGTGGGGGAGGGAATGACGGGGATGGGGAAAACCAAGCTATTTTCTGCCTTTTTGTCCACATCCCAACCCGAATCTCCCCATTACCTGCATGTCCGGCTCGGGAGGTGCTGTCGGCAAATTCCCCCCCCCCTTTATTTTTCCCAAAATAGCCCCTTTTCCTCCCAAAAAGTGGGGATGCGCACGTGGGGAGCGGATGAGTCCTGTCCTTCTGATACCCTAAGCGACAAGAGTTAAAAAAAGAAAGGAATAAAAGAGGAATTAAAATAAAAAAAGGGGAGGAAGGGGAAAAAAAAAAAAGAAAGACGGAGAAAAGGGCTGTACACAATGGCCGGGGCCCTCTGGCGGCAAGAGCCGCGGCTCTGGGCGGAAATTAAAAAAAACCAAACCAAACCACTTTGCAAAGTGGAAAAAAAATGCTCTTTAATGTCCTGGTGGGGTGTTTTTTCTTGAAAATGTGAGAAAAAAAGTGGGTTTGTGGCTCTCCTGCCCCTCTGTGGGGATGAGCCCCAGAGTCACCGTGCTCGTAGGCCCTGTAGAGCGACCCCCTAAATTTATTGGTGCTGAACATATCAAGGATCATCTTGGGGCAAAACCCCCTAAATTTCGGGTAACACCCCCCTAAATTTGGAGAGGGAGGAGGTACTGGGGGTGTTTTAACTGAGGGGAAGGGGCTGCGGGGCTACAGGACCCTCCCATTGCGGCGGCCGCCGTGACCCTCCACAGCAGGAGAAAGGGTGGATTTTGGGGGTAAAAAGGGAGTTTTTTGTCAACGGGGGCATGTCGCGACACCAAGGAGCACACCTTCCCCCCAAATGTGCTAAGACCACCCATGAGGAGTTTGGAGCCCGAAGCGTCCTTTCCCCCCCCCGCCCTCCGGGGGCGTTTTGGGGGCTTTGACCCCCGACAGGGCCCGTCGGCTTGGCAACGGCGGCTCGCTGCCCTCACCCAAGACGGCGCCCAAGGCCTCAGGCCGCAGGCGCCATCTTGAGCCGGGCCCCGCGGGGAGCAATGGGAAGGGGGAGGCCGCGGCCATTTTCCCTCGCGCCCTGCCTGAAGGCGAGGCCGCCATTTCGGAAGAGGGCAGCTCGGTTTTGACCCCTAAATCGACCATTTTTCTGCCCCAATTTCTGCCCTTTCCCACCCTACGGTAACAAAATATTTCCTCCCCAAAGCCAATTTCATCACAGGCAGCGAGGAAACGTAAAGGAAAGCAGGGAAATGGTGCTGTTCTGTCCTCCATCTGTCTCACGCAGGAGGGATGCTCCCAGTAGCGATGTAAATCCCTAAATCCTCCGGGAAAGGGCTGACGAGTAGGCACAAGGCGATTTTGGGATAGTCTTTGTACGTCAGGAGGTTTCAAGTAATTTTTCCCTGAATTCAGGTTCCTGGAGCGGATCTGTGACACTCGTGGGGACACAGCAGAGAGGCTGATGCTGCGAAAATCACCCCAAAACCCCTCCACTCTCGCTCTCCTCGTGCCAGGAAGCCCCTAACATCCTATAGAGACCCCCAAAAGAACCACAGGGCCCTCTTCATCCCTCCTACTCTCAGGGATCTGGTATCTTCCTAAAACCCATAGGGACCACCCTTCTCCCAGCATCCTGTAGACCCCCATACAGCCCACCCCAACCCTACAGCGACCCCCCAAAACATATAGACCCCGGTAAACCACCTCAGTCCTACAGGAATTCCCCAAAGCCATCCTATAGACCATGATACACTCACCCTAATCCTATAGGGTCCCCAAAACCCGTCCTATAAACCCCGATAAACCACCCTTATAAACCTCGATACATTCCCCGAACCCCATAGGGACGGACCCGCAAAAAATACTCGATGCACCTCACCTATTCTACTGGGACTGAGACATCCAACTCCGCCCTACACCCTATAACGAGCCCCCCTGTCTGAGCAGCCTGCAGGGGACTCCTCCCCTCTCCCAGCACCCCATAGACCCCGCTACCCCTCCTCTAATCCTATAAAGACCCTCAACCCCCGCCCCCATAGGGGTCTCCAGGCCCCTCCCACGGTGCTCCCCGCGCTCCACGCGATCCGCAGCGCCCCCGCCCAGCCACGCCCCCTCCAACACCACGCCCCTTCAACGCCACGCCCCCGTGCGCTCCATGGCCACGCCCACTCCCCGGAGAAGCACTGACCACGCCCACCCTCCGTTCCGCGCAGCGTAAACCACGCCCCTGTCCCCTCCGGCTCAGGCGCAGCCTCGCTTCTTCCCCCCCGCGCAGGCGTGGTCCCGCCCCGCGGCCGTCAGTCCGGTGGCGGTGCCGCGCGGAGCGGACGCTTAGGGTTTGGGAATCTGCCTCTGTCGCCGGAGCCACGACCGGGGCCGCCACCGGGGTCGGGGCCGTCACTGGGGCCGCGGCCGCCATGGAGGCGCCGCCCGCACCCCCCGCCGCGCCCCCCGCACCCTGCAGCGCGGCGCGGAGCCTGCAGGACGAGCTGACGTGCCCCGTGTGCCTGGAGTACTTCAACGACCCGGTGCTGGTGGCCGAGTGCGGGCACAACTTCTGCCGCGCCTGCGTGACCCAGTGCTGGGAGGACTCGGCGCGGCGCCTCTGCTGCCCGCAGTGTCGCGAGCCGGTCCCTCAGCGCCTCTTCCGCCCCAACCGCTCTCTCGGCAACATCGTGCACATCGTCCGCCAGCTGGGGCTGCCGCCGGGCCCCGCCGAGCCTCCGCCGGGGCCGCCCGCGCCCGCGCCGCCGCTGCCCGCGGCCGCCCCGTCCGGCCCGCCGGGGCCGCCGCGCTGCCCACGCCACGGGGAGCCGCTTCGGCTTTACTGCGTGCAGGACCGGCGCGCCGTGTGTGTCGTGTGTCATCTGTCTCGCGAGCACCGCGCCCACACCGTGCTGCCCGCCGAGGAGGCGGCCCACGCCGCGGAGGTCAGTGCCGGGACCCCCCCCCCCCGCACAACGCCCGGCTTGGAGGGAGGACAGCGAGGATTCCCCTCCCGAGGGGGCGGCGGGGCATCGGACCCTCTGCCTCGGAGAGGGAGAGTGCTGCGACCCCCCCCCCCCCGCCCCGCCGGGGTGTTGGGAGGCAGTGAAGACCCCGCCCCCTCCCGGGATCTTTTTTGGGGTGCAGGATCCCCTCTAATAAATGGGGGATACCGTAAGCGGGGAGAGGATCGGAAACACCCCCACCCCTAACTGGGGGTGCACAAGGAGATCTCACGGGGGTGGGGGTGCATCAGGGGCTCCCCCTCCATGGGGGGGAAGCGCTCTTTGGGTGCAGTGGGAACCCCGAGTTCTACAGGGGAGTACAGAAATGAGCCCCCGGTCTGCTCCACGTGTGGGGTTGCAGTCGGGACTCCGCCGATGTGTTCCCCCCCCGCTTCATTCGGGCTTATTCGGGGGCAGTAAGGACCCCCGCAGGCTGGGTGGATCTCACGGGGGATCCCCTCCCACAGCGGACGCTGCTCCCAGGATTCGGGGTGCAGGAGGAACTGAATCACCCCAAAGCAAGCACACCCCGGGCTGGGGTGCAGTGAGCTGGGGGGGATGTTCCCGGTGCGAGATCGAACTGGGTTGAACTGAGAGGATACTGGGAAAGGGATGTCCCGGGGGGAGGGCACCTCAGTGCGGGGGTGATAATGCAAAATCCCACCGCTCCCCCTTCCCGGGGCAGGACCGAGCTGGAGCCTGGGAACGGGGGGGAGCGGGGGGGTTATTTATCCCCCCACCCTGGATCCCGATCCAGGCTGGAAGTGGCGCATCCACTCGGGAGCCGCCTGTCCTCCCCCCAACCCCAACCCGAGGGCGCTTGAGGAGTGACGCAGAGCGAAAATGGAGCTCCCCCGGCGGCGCTGGGGCACCCCCGTGTCGCGATATGGGGCGTGTCGTGATCACCGTGGGGAATAATTCGTAATTAAGAGCGCAAGAGCTCGATGTGGGCGGCCAGGCCTCGCTATTCTAGGCAGGAGCAGCGGATCCAGAGGGATCCAAGATGCCGGACGGGGCCGATGTCGCTGCGCAGTGGCAGCAGGAGGGGGGTGGCACCAGCACGATCCCGAGGGATCAGGGAAGGGGATTGTGGGATCATTAAGCACCACATATTAATTATTGTCGGTATTAAATCCATTTAGGCGGATTTTGTCCCGGAACTGCTGCGGTTCCTCTTCCGGGGATGCTGACGCTGTCCCCCCGCCCCAAATCTAGGATTTTGCCTTTTTTTTTTGGACACAGATGTCCTTAGGCAGATCCAGGCTGTCGCTCCCTTGGGATTTTTTCCCCCTCGTTAACCTGTTTTTATGAGTTTTTAATAATTGGTTGTCGCTGAGCACCTCCCACTGCATTTTTTCCTGATATTTGCTTTAATCTCATGGATAAATTCCAAAAGCAGCAACTCCTGGCTCTTAAAAGTCAAAATCCTTGTATTTTGTGTTTCAGTTATAAAAGCAGTGGATTTATTTGCCCCCAAGCCCAGCTGGTGTTGCTGGGGCTTTTCTGCCCTCCATGGAGGTCAAACTACTTAAATGTGGACAAGTTTAAATAATTCATAACTATTTATTAATTTAATGAGCAGTTTGGAGGCAGCAGTTCCTCTTGTGGGGGGGTCCAGCCCGATTTTGGGGCACCTCGAGGAGGGGGAATGTGGGAGGAGGACGGGGGTGGGACCCGGGCATTTTTTTCCTGACAGGCAGCTAAAATTAAGTTTTTTCCCAGTTTTTGGGCCAGTTGGCACAGGGGGTTTTTGGCACAGCCTGAGGTCAGAGTTGAAGGGAGCAGGGCAGCTGCCGGTTCCAGCTCCAAAGAAACCCCAGACTGGGTGAATTTGGCCATTTTAGCAGCAGCAGCCCTTCCCTCTCGATCGCCCACCCACGGGAAGAATTCCCAACGGATCTCCTTGTTCTGCTTCCAGGAGGTGCCCCAGGAGCACTTGAGCTCCCTGAGGAAAGGGCGTGAAGAGGCCAAGGCCGAGCGGGAGCGGCAGAGCGAGGAGCTGCTGGTGCGTGCCGGGGGTCCCAGAGCACCCGTCCAGGAGGATCCACCCCTCACTTGGGGGATCCGTGAGCCCACCATCCAGGAGGATCCAGCCTCACCTGGGACTTCCCCAGCGGTGGGAATCTGCTCTCACCCGGGGGTTTCCCAGCCGTGGGAATTTGGTCCGGATTCTCCTTCCTGGCACGAGGGAGCGAGAGCGGAGGGGTTTCGGGGTGGTTCTCACATCATCAGCCTTTTCCGTGTCCCCACGAGCGTCACAGATCCGCTCCAGGAACCTGAATTCAGGGAGAAATGCCCTGGGGGTTCCCCCTCCCCGTGGGAATCCCAGCCCCCAGAGATTCTGTCTGCCATGGGGATGGTACCCCGAGCTCCATAGCCACAGGGATCCGCCCTCACGGGGACCTTCCCTGTGGAATTGCAGAAGCAGACGGAGGTGGAGCGGCAGAAGATCGTGGCCGAGTGCAAGGAGCTGCGGGCGTTCCTGGAGGAGAAGGAGCAGCTCCTGCTCTCCAGGCTGGAAGAGCTGGAGAGGGACATCGGGCGCCGGAGGGACGAGAGCGTGGCCCGGCTGGCCGAGGACATCGCCCAGCTGGACAAGCTCCTGGCGGAGCAGGGCGGGGACGGCGGGACAGGGAACACACCTGGCGAGGTGGGACTCCTGTTATGCGTCTCCATGGAAAAAAAGTCCCATTTATGGACACAGAAATCCCTTGTATTGGGCAAAAAGATCCTAATTATGGGGACAAAACGTGTTTATGGGGATGGAAATTCCATTTACGGGGCCAAAAATAATCCTGTTCATGGGGTGAAAAATGGCAAAAAAGGTTCTGTTTATGTGGGCAAGAATTTCCATTTATGGGGCAAAATATTGACATTTCTTGGGGAAAAAAGTCCTATTAACGGGGTCAGAAATTCCATTTATGGAAACAAAAATGTCTTTATGGGGACAGAAATCCCTTTGTGGGATCCTCCCTTCTTTTTGGGGAGGATTTTGAGATCTCTGAGATAGGAGAGAGGCTGAGCCTACGTAACAAACTCTTTTGTTTTTTTTTTTCCCTTTCCAGGGTGTTATCCCGGCTGGCAGCAGGTGAGTGAACTGGGAAGCTCCGGCTGCAGGCAGAGCTGGCGGTCCCTGCCCTTCCTGGGGGGAATTCGCCGATTTTGGGTCCCTGACTCCCATGTCTCCGCAGCCTGGAGAGCTGGATGTTCCTCAAGCCCGAGCCTGGCTTTTCCGAGCTGGAGAAGAAGCTGAAGAGCTTTTCCCAGAAGAGCGCAGTGCTCAAGGAAGTGCTGCTGGAATTCAAGGGTGAGCCTGGCAAAAAAAGTCACCACTTTCCTCGAAAAAGTCACCACTTCCCAGCCAGGATCTCACGTGGAAGTCCGCCAAAATCGGGGCTGGGATGGAGCTGGCCTCTTCCTCACCGGGCTTGGTCGGGAGAGCTCCGGGTTGTTTGAGCATTGGCTCATCCCAGGGAAAAGGTGGGAAAGTGGTGACTTCCCTGGGATTTGAGCGTGGAATTGTGGAGTAGGGATCGTTACCATGGCTTGGGCAGCTTCTGTGGCTCCAAGGGCTCAATTCTTCCTTCTCTTCCCACAGAGAACCTGCGTTTTGAGCTGGAGAACGACACAGGTGAGGCCGTCGGGATTGGGCAAGACCTCCCTTTTCCAGGGGTTTGCATGGAATTGGCTGGGATTTGGAGCCGTGACTTGCCTTGTCCAAGAGATAGTGTGGGAATCTGCCAGGATTGGTGGTTATGGGGGCTCTAACCTCCCTTTTCCAAGGGTTAAGGTTGGAACTGCTGGGCTTGGGTGCTGTGTGGGCTCTTCAGGATGGTACAGGTGACTCACCTGAGTCCTTCCTGTCAGGTTTGCGACGCAGAAAACGGATCAGTCCCAACACGGGTGGGACAGGGATCCCAGAGGTGACTCACCTGCGTCGTCTCTGTTGGGTTTGGGACATAGAGGATGGGTCAGCCCCCAGACAGGTGGGGGAACAGTCCCACAAGCGATTCACCTGCGTTGTCCCCATTGAGTTTGGGACACAAACCACAGGCCGGTGCCTTCACGGGTGGGACAGCGACCCCACGGGTGACCCCACACATGTGTCCTCCCCAGTGAATTTGGGACCCAGACCATGGCTCAGTCTCCACAGGTGGGACAATGATCCCACACGTGACTCACCTGTGTTGTCCCTGTTGGATTTGGTACACAAACCACGGCTCAGTCCCACTGGGATTCCACAGGTGACTTACCTCTGTCCTCCCTGGTGAGTTTGGGACACGGCCACCGAGTCAAGCCCACCAGTCCCACAGGTAACTCCTACCCTTTTTCCCCTCCAGGCGACCTCTCCCTGGACCCCGACACGGCCAACCCCTACCTGGTGCTGTCGGAGGACAAGCGGAGCGTGCGGCTCCGCGGGGCCCCCCAGGAGCTGCCGGCTCATCCCAAACGCTTCGACTATGCCTTTTGCGTCCTGGCCTCCGAGGGCTTCTCCGCCGGCCGCCACTACTGGGAGGTGGAGGTCGGAGATGGGGAGAGCTGGGTGCTGGGAGCCGCCCGCGAGTCCGTGCGCCGCAAGGAGAAGGTCGACTTTGCCCCCGAGGAGGGGATTTGGGCGGTGGGGCTCAACTGGAAGGGCAAAAATTGGGATCAGTACCAGGCGTTCACCTCTCCCGAGACGCCGCTATCCCTGTGCGAGCGGCCACGCAAGATCGGGGTGTACCTGGACTACGAGGGCGGGTGGGTGGCGTTTTACAACGCCGACAACATGGCTCCCATCTTCACCTTCACCGCCGCCTTCTCCGAGAGGATCTTCCCATTTTTCTGGCTCTTCTACGTGGGCTCCTCACTGTCCCTCTGCAACTGAGCCCACCCCACTCACCTGTGTCGTCCCCCCCTCTCCCCCTCCATCCGTAAGTTTTCCTTTGCTTCCAAGCAAATCACCCCAAATCCTGCCCTTGGCCGTTCAGGGGGGACTTCTTTCCTGTTGCAGTTAAAAGTTTATAGTCTTTTTACCCCCAAAATCTTCCTCAGAGGCGTTGGTCGGTGAAGGGGGGCTGCTTGAGCACCCCCCCCATGTTGCCAGTTAAACAGCCCTATAGTTCATTTTGTGTTTTTCTTTGGAGTTGGAGCCCCATGGAACAGGGAGAGGCTGATCCCACCCCACCTCGAACCGTAGCCAAAGCTTTGTGTCCCCCCTGCCCCCTAAAATGCTGCGGAGGGAGGAGGGGTCGCCTCCCAGCCGCCCCGGTTTGGGCCCCGTTGCTTTGCAGGTCATCTTTAGCCATTCCAACCCCTCCCCGTTGGGGAAAGGGCTGAGCCCGTCCTGCTGTTGCTGAGTGACCCCCCCCATCTCCCCCATCGCCCCCCAA
Source organism: Acanthornis magna (assembly GCA_036785705.1). Classification (NCBI taxonomy): domain Eukaryota; kingdom Metazoa; phylum Chordata; class Aves; order Passeriformes; family Acanthizidae; genus Acanthornis; species Acanthornis magna. The sequence continues at coordinate 154,179 of JAWUZG010000904.1, forward strand.
TTTCCCTCCTCATCCCATCATCTCCCCCTCACTCCCCCCAGACTCTGAGCCCCTCTGATCCGGAGCACCGGGATCCCAGCAAGGGGACACGGATATTTGGGGTCACCCCGAGCCGGGGCTGGGGTCTGCTGGGGGTTTTGGGAGGCCGGGGGGTCCCTGTTCTAGGTGTGATCTTGCGCTTGCCCGCTCCCCTTGTGCCCCACACCCCCAGCCTCCCCCTCCGCCCCCCGCTGCTGTTCGTGTCCTTTGCCCTGTCACTGTTAGTGGGGAAATAAAAGTTGCTGTGCAAAAAAAGCTTTAGAAACCGATGCTTTGGTGGGTTTTGGTGCTGGGGGAGGAGGAAAAGCCGCTCATGCTCAGGAGGGAACAGAGAGAGGGGGACACCCTCATCCCCAGCCTGCCGGGGTGGGGAACAGAGGGGTTTTGGGGGCACTTGGGATTCACTAAATGGTCCCAGCTTAGAGCTTCCAAGTATCTGTAAGTTCAAATTCTGGTTTAAATCTGAGTTTTAAATGGAAATTAAAAGTTTGAAGCACTGGGAGGGCCCGGTTTGGGGGCACAGCCCCCTGGGAGGTGCCTCTCATCCCAGTCGGGGTCCCCAATTCCTGGGTGTTTGGTGTTTCCACCCCTTCTCCAACCCCTTTTCCTGTGGCCAAACCACCCAAATCTCACTTTTCTATCTCTTTTCCGTAGCAATCTGGCACCAAATCCCACTTTTACCCAAAATAAGTCTTTATTGAGGATGCACCTGTGGCAACACTGCTGGGCTCGAGGGAGGCTGGCATTTGGCAGAAAAACTCAGATTTCCCCCAGGGATTTGGCTGAAAACTTGGGCCTTCATCTGGGATTTGGCTGAAAAACTGGAATTTCCCCCAGGATTGGCAGAAAAATTGGGATTTTCCCCAGTTTTGCCTCTCCCATGTATTTTTGGCACCCGGAGCCGCCACAGGGACCGGCATTGTCCCCACTCCCGGTCCAGTCCCCGAACGGGGGTTAAGCCTCTCTAGGAACCCCCGCCGCCCATCCCCTGGCGTTGGGGCGTGCCTGGATCCTGCTCAATGTCGCCCCCCCCATACTCCAGCGGGGTCCTCCCTGTGTCCCCCCCGCTCCCCAGGACGTCTCCGAGCAGCTCCAGAGGTTCCATCGGCCCAGGGGGCTCTGGGTGCCGCTGGATTCCCTTGGGCTGGGGGGGGGCCACGAGCCTCCCAGGGTGGCTCTTGCTCTTGTGGGCGGTGACGTTGTCCCGCTTTTCGAACCTCTTCCCGCAGACATCGCACGGGAATTGGTAGAAGGAGTCGGCATCGTGTTTCCTCATGTGCCAGTTCAGGGAGGCTTTCTGGCGGCAGGTGAAGCCACAGATCTCGCACCTGGGGGAGATCCCAGCGGGAGTAAAAAACCCCAGGGATGAGGCACGGGGAGAACCGGCCCTGCTGCGCTTGGGGCTGGAACGTGACGTGGGTCGAAGCTCCAGCGCCCTCCCGGCACAAACGCGTTGGACAGGAGTCCTTCGTTCTGTCCCATCTCATTAACCTGCTCCTAATTAAACTGCCCCGGAGCTGAGCCTGGAGCCGCTGGATCTGGGCACAGCCAGCTCCAAGGGCAGAAACCTCGGGAGAAATCCCAGCCTGGCTTTTGGCTGGATGACACAGGCCGAGGAGCTGATTTTGGGTTGAAAAGGGTGGGAAGAGGCTCCGAGGCTGAGCAGAGCTGCAGGGACGGGACTGGGATTTACTGGAAGGGCAGGGATGGGACTAGGATGTACTGGAAAGGCTTAAGTGGGACCATGACTTACTGGAGCGGCTTCTCCCCGGTGTGGATCCGTCGGTGGATGATCAAATTGCTGCTCGTGCGGAAGGAGCGAGCACAGAACTCACAGATGTAATCCCGCTTGTCTGGGAGCAAAGGAAAAGGGATCGGGGCTGATCCAGCCTGGAGAAACCCTCAGGGCTCTTGGGACATACTTTGAGAGCAGGGAGAATTTCCAGCATGGGAATGGAGATGATAAAGGAGAGATTCGGGGAGCAAAGGGCAACAGTGATGGCTCCTAGGGATGGGGATTTGGGAACGGGTGGCCGCAGCCCAGCAGGGAAGCGGGTACGGGAGGCGCGCATCCGACGGGAACAGGTGGAATCCATACAGGAGGTGTGATCCGTAAAGGGAGGTTGTAATTCCTACAGGAGGATGGCCAGGGAGGTGTAATCCATAGGGGAGGAGGTGTGATTCCCATGGAAATGCCCCACTCACCACTGTGCAGCTTCTCGTGCTCCTTCAGGTGCTTCTTGAAGTTGAAGGATTTCCCGCAGGTGGGCTCAGAGCAGGTGAAGGTTTTCTGGTGCACGTGCTGGTACTTCTGGTGATGCTGCCGGGGGGAAAAAAAACCATCAGCTCCCAGTTCCAGATCCAGGACACCCCACCCGGGCTCCCCAGCGCTCCGGGAAGAGCCGGTCCCTCCAGGCGCTCACGTTCAGGTACTGGCGATTGGAGAAGATTTTGCCACAGCCCTCGAAGTCACACAGGAGGATCTCACGCTTTGCTGCCTTCCTGCCAGAGAAAACGTGGGAAAAATCATTGGCAGGAAGGAAGAGGGTTGGAAAAGCGGCAGGATATGGATCTGGCCCTCGCTCCATCCTCCTCATCCACTTTCCCTTTTTCCCACCCATAAAATCTAAAATGAAGCAAAAAACCACTTTCATAACCTCATGCCCGTCCCCCACAGAAGAGCCGAGCTCCTCCTCATCCTGGGAATGCCCTGAAAGCTTAAGCTTCCCCGGCCCCTTCCCTCCCCTTTCTCAGGTACCTGATCCTCTTGGGGCCGATCTGAGCCGCGTCCTCGTCACTTCCCCGTGGCTGCTGCCGGCAACTACAACGAGAAAGAGCAATTTGAGCCGGGTCCCGGCGTCCCCTTGCTGCGCCCAAGCCCAGAGCCAAGAAACCGAAAGATTCCTGAGCAAATCCCACATTAAATCATCCTCTGGACCAGCATTTCTCCCATTTCCCCCCCACAAGAGCGGGACACATGGGAACAAACACATTGTTCAGGCATTAAAACAGGAATACTTTATTGCTCGTTACAAAACCCTTTTCACACGGTTTGGACGCGTCCCAGGACACTGAAATTGGCTCCCAGCCTAGTTTGATCTATAATTCATCCACAGCTCCCTGGAAACAGCAGCTATTCCTGGCCGTTGCCCTGGAATTAAGGAAAGATCCATTAAAAGTGGATTAAAGTGGGGTTTGGAGAGGAGAAATAACGGGACGGTGAGAGATGCCAACGCCCAAGCCCGGATTCAGCCCAGGGCTTGTCTCAAATCTCTTAAAAACAGGTTTTATCAGCTCAGGGTGGGAGGGAGAAGGAGGAGGAGGCACCCGTCAACATCTGGAAGCTCCTGCTTTGCTCATAAACCAGGACTTTATCTCCCACTTTTGACTTGCTGTGACAAAAGAGGGGGGAAAATTAACCAAAAGGATAAAAATACGATCCACGTCACCAAAATCAGCCCAAAAAGGGCTGGCCGGAAGCTTAGGCTTGGCTTCGGGGAAGAACCAGAGAGCTAAAAGACCCCACTGGTACCTCAGGAGAGCCACCAGACCCCAGGCATAACTTTGGACGCATTTGGAGGGCTAAACCCTGGGATTTGGGATGGAAATCAGGCAGAACCCAAAAAACACCAGAAAAAGCCCCACATTTAATTCACTTTTGGCCTCAAAGGACCGCCCAGATTCCACCACCCTCACACTGGATTTGGGAGCCCGGCATCTGCACGCCCAGCCACAGCAGGGAGAGGGCAAGAGCAAATTTCAGCCTTACCTTCAGTGCAATCGGGTCTCCGGGAAGGGCGGTCCCCTTTCCGGCCGCAGCCGGGGCAGTTCTGGAGCTGCCGGGAGAGGGGAAGGGGTTTAGCATCCAGAAGGAGCCGCTCAAAGGGAAAGGGCTCATTCAAAGCCGTAAGGGAGCGGCACAACACTCACCTGGGGAAAGGTTTGGGATGGGGTTGATGCCGAGCCCATCTTTCAGGGGACAGACGGAGGAGTTACGGCCGATTCCAAGGGAAAGGGGGATTTTACCCCCTTGTTGTTTCAAGAGTGTGAGAAAATCCATCCAGGTGAGGCGTCTAGGTGTGTCGGATCCGAGACCACGCGCAGACCAACCCCCAACCCAATGTCCCTTTAGTGCTTGTGCAAAGCCCCAGTGAAGCCTTGAGGGCTGAATCGACCTTTTTTAGCACAAAACATTGAATGTCGCATGCCTAGAAAGGGGAGCCGGAAACCCAACGCTCGGCCCCAAAGCCGGGGAAGCCGCAGATCCATCGGCGGAGGAGATCGTGGTGGGACTGATGGATTTTGGGCCGTTCAGTCTCCAGTTCTGGTGGAGGCTTCAATGCCTGCCGCGGTTCTGGTTCAAGGAGTCTTTGTCCCGCTCCACGGCAGCCCCAGCCTCGGCAGCCTCTCCTCGCTCCCCAACTACCCCGGACCAGCCCCACGAGGGACAGGGTGGGCGACACGAAGCTCATGAAGCCCCCACAGTGACGTTGGTGAGCCAGACCCCCCTTTGCTCACTCAACACCCGACAAGACCAAGAAACCTGTCTCTGCCCCGCGGTCAGCGGTGTCACAGGGAGGGTTGATCTCGCCTTGGGGACACACAGCTCTTGCCCCATGGCCGACAATGTCACAGGGAGGATTGACCCCCATCGGAGACACACAGCTCTTGCCCCACAGCCAACAGCGCTGGACGCTCCCAACACGGCGACTCTGACCTCCATCCCCTCATCCCTTCACCGCCACAGCCACCACGACTCACCCCACCCATCCGTTCTTCTCCTCCGAGGGGCCGGAGGTGGCCAGGGGCGGCTCGAGCCGGGGCCGCTCCTCCTCGATCGGCTTCTCGCGGGCCTTTGGTCGGCTCTGGCGTCGCTGTAGCTCTGAGTCACTGTGGGGGGGAACAGACCGGGGCAGGTAAGCGGGGTTGGGCGGTCGATGGGGTGAGATGTGGGTCAGATGCAGTAGGAAATCACTCGGACACGGTTAGACACGGGTTGGGTGTGGAAGGACATGAAAGGACATCGATAGACATGGCAGAACATGGGTTCAGTACGACACAGTACGACACAGTACGACATGGTTGGACGTTAGCTGGACATGGGAAAGACCCTCCCCCAGGCGAGACACAATGACAATGCCTCCCCAGAATTCTGTGCCATTTGACCTTAGAAACACCTTATTTTAGCACCACACAGATGCTATTCCCACCTCCTCCCCACTCTGCCAGGGCAGCTGCAGCAGGACAAGCGCACGGCAGAGACGCAAGGCCTAAAACCCTCCTGACGCAATATCGGTCCGGACCGGAATGGCGTCGGCGGGCACCACGGAAGGGCTCCCACGCGATCCCAGTCCGCAGGCTCCCTCCCAGCGCTCCCACCTGTCCAGGGACGGGTGGTAATTCTCGTCGCGCAGGTCATCGGCGTAGGTCAGGTCATCGTCCTCGACAAAGTCCTCATCCTCCTCTTCCTCCTGGAGATCGACTCCCGGCTCCACATCCTCCCCAGGGATGGCGCTGCCAGACAACGACCTGGGTCAACTCCGCCACGATGGCTCAACCACAGACCATTGGTTGCACTGGCCAACGTTGGGGACCCAGGGATGGGTCAGACAGGGCCAAATGAAACCTTAGGCCTCACCAGGGGACGCTCGTGGGTGTCACCACTCACCTCCCGCCAGCCGCTGCCACAGGCCCCGGTTCCGGTGGCACCTGCGGGGCTGGAACGGGACAAGAGGGTGGTGAGAAAGGGCTGGGAGAGGTGAGGAGGAGGAGCATGGAGAGTTGGGAAGGATGGGGGTGTTGAAAATATCCGTGGGGTTGGGGCAGCGTCTGGTCCCAGTGGGACGATGGTCACTGAGTCCCTAGAACTGGGAGAGGGGTGGAAAGTGGGGGAATCAAGGGGAGTTGAGTGTGGAAAGATGACCTGGAGGAGCTCACCTGCGCCACCACTGTCACCACCATCTCCCGCCTCCTCGCCCGGATCCCCATCGCCACAGGACAACCCAGCCGCTCCCTCCGCTCCGGCCTCGTCGGAGCTCGGCGCGGGCCTACGGAGCGAGCGCCGGCGCCCGGCGTCCAGGGAGGGGCCGCATCCCTGGACCGCGCTCGGGGGGTTGCAGGAGGGGCCGTCGGGGACCCTGGAGCAACCCCACGAGAAGCGGTGCCCAGCCACGCACTCCCAAACCAGTGGGGCCGTGCTGCCCGGCGCTGGCGGCCGGACGTCCGGCACAAAGCCGCACTCCTGGCCGTGGCCGTGGGACAGCACGACCAGGCGCTGCAACGCAGCCGGCTGGAGTCGCTCCTGCTCCGGCTCTCCTGGGAGAACAGAGAAATCTGTGAAAAACAGCTCCATAATGGTGTTTTGGAGGGGTGGGAAACCTGCAAGGCCCCTTCCACCTTCCTCAGGCTCCCAGGGCTTCTCCTTGTTAAGAGCAACCCTCAAATCCTCAAACAGCTTCCCAGAAAAGGGCTGGGGATGCTGAAAACATGGAACACAGGGAGGATTTGGCCTAGTGCTCAGCGGGGTGAGCAAACCCAAGTGCAGCTCCGGGTGCTTCTCCAGCACCCAACCCAACAGGAATCCTTCCTCTCCACCACAAACTTCTTATGGACCCGAACTACTGGATGCCAACATGGAACTGGGAGGGAGGCACCTACCTGGGCTCCACGTGCAGCCATGAGAGCTGTACCTGCACGGGAAGACAGAGGTGAGCAAGCAAAAATGTGGGTTTTCCCCATGCCAGGCGGATTTTAGTGGTTTTTGAGTCCCCCCCCCCCCCCCAGTGACCTGTCAAGGAGGAACTGGGCCAACTGGGAGTGCAGGGCGAATCCGAGCTGCTCCTTGAGGCGGCACCAGCGCTCCAGGTGCCCCCCGATGCGGATGCGGCACTTGCTGCGCCGCGCGTCCAGTTCCCGGCGCTTCTGGCGCCGGACACACTCCGGGGCCCGCGGACGACCCCCACGGGCCGAGTCCGCGGAGAGGGGCTGGGGGCACACGGGAGGGTCAAAGGGGGGCAGGGGAAGGGGATACTGGGGTCGTCTGAGTCTAGAGGGGTAAGGTGGGGAATTTGGGGTATCCTGGCTCCGTAGAAGAGTCCGGGGGTGACACGGGAAAATGGGAAGGGGAGACAGACACGGCCATGTTGGGAGCTCAGGGAGGACATAGGGGAAACACAAGGCCATGAGGAAGTGCTGGGGGGTGGCAGAGGACACGGTGGAGGGGACACAGGGTGGCGCGGCATCATGGAGGCGGGGGGACCGGGAGAGGACCGGGTGAGGAGTTAGGGTCTCCTGGCTCCATAGGGGCGTCACGGGCGGGGCACACGGGGCGGTGGCCTAGTGACATGGTGGGGGGTCACAAAACGGGGGAACGAGGAGGGGTACCCACACTGTCCTCAGGCCCCGCCTCCCACTGCCCCGCCCCTCGTCTTGGCCTCGTCCCTCTTATCCCCGCCCAGTTTAACCCCCGCCCCCCTCCCGCCGTTTCCCGCGGGCCCCCCCCCGTACCCCCCCCCCCCGTTCCTGCCGCCGGGCCTTAAAGCGGGCGGGACGGCGGGAGAGCGGCGACGGGCGGAACGGGGAACGTCCGCGCCTCTGTCCCGCTCCCGCCACCCCCTCCGCCCGCGCCCCGCCGTACGCGAACCTCCTCTGCCGGTCCGCGCTCCATCTCGCGCTGAGGGGGTCCCACCCCGGGCCGAGCCCTCTTTAAGAGCCACCGGACCCACCCCCTCCCCGCTCACGCCACTCACGGACCGCAGGGAAGATGGCGGAAGCCCCGCTCCCCAAGCGCGCACGCGCGGAGCCGCCGGGGCCGCCGGGAGATGTAGTCCTGCCCGCAGGGCATCCTGGGAAACTCCCGAGTGCGGATGGGGATGGATACAGCGGGACGTGTCGAGACCGGACAGAGACACGGAGGGGGAGGGGACATGGGGACACACAGGGGTGACAGGTGGGGGCATGGGGGACAAGAGGGGGACACCCACCTCTCAGCTGTCCCCGAGACACCGGGGGGCTGTGGGAGTTGCTTGGAGGGGATGGGGAGGCACTCGGTGACGCCGAGGTGCATATGACACAGCTTGGGGGGGGGCTCAGGACCCCGGGGAGTGTCGCCCCTGTCACGGTAGGGGGGATCCTTGGGGACTTCCGGGAGGGTTTCGAGGACCTGGGTGGTTTTAGGGGTCCTATAAACATCTTGGGTGGGGCCTGTGTGACTCTTGGGGGCTCGGGAGGGGTTTTGGAGGGCCTATAGGGGCCTTGGGGGTCTATAAAAACCCTCTGTAAAATCCCCCAAACCCTATTTAACCCCCACAAACCTGCTTTTGAACCCCAAAACTATTCCCAGAAGCTCCTAAAATATTTCCATGCTCCCCAAAACAAATCCTAGAACCACCAAAATTATACCAGCAACCCCAAATTGCCCCTAAATCCCTTCAAGGCATACCCAGAGGAGAAGGACAGCTCGTTTCCATAGGAAGGAAAGCCCGGAGCTCCAGCCGTGACCATAATTGCTGCTGTGTTTGGCCTTTTTGGGGAGAAGGGGCAAGTGTGCCTAAGCTGGACTTCTGTGGGCTCTGCTCTTGCTCCGTGCCATCACTCAGCTGGAGTCCAGCTGCTGGGTTTGGCCTTTTTGGGGAGAAAGGTGAATGCATGTGTTGGCCTGGCTTTTGTGGCCTGTCGTCTTGCTCCCTGCTATTAGTCATCCAGAGTGCTGCTGCTGTGTTTGGCCCTTTTGGGGAGAAGGGGGAAGTGTGTGTAAGCCTGTGTTCTGTGGCCTCGCTCACTGTTTTAGTCAGCTTGAGTGTAGGTGGTGGCTTTTTTCTTTGTGCATGTATTCCTTTCCTTCATCCTGATATCCCTCATTAGTGGCTTTCCCTTTATGTGATGCTAGCAGTTGGACTTTCAGTGTGAACTGTGACTTGGGTATCTTTACTGAGCCTTTTTTTGTTGTAGCTTTTTTATGTTGTTTTGTTTTCATGAGTAAAAGTCATGTGAGTGTTTGAGCCATTAACTACCTGAGTATATGGCTGTTCTGTGCTATGGTGTGTGGCTCATTTTGTTTGTTATTTGTCCTGTGTGTAGTAGCATACATGGGCTTCAGCTGGGGTGCCAGTTTTATTCCTGAGTCTGTCTTTTTGTCCTTGGGCTTGCTTTGCAGGAGGTTTGCTGTATTGTCTTCCCTCTCTGCATGTTGTTTAAAGCACTGTCAGTGACTTCTATGCCTTCAGGGGCTCAAGTACTTTTGCTTTTAGCACCTAGATGGAGCCTATGTGGCTTCAGCGGGCCACGTGCTGTGGATGTTGTCCTCTCATCTAATGATGTAAAGTTCTGCTTAGGCCACTTGCCCTTCAGTGCCTAGTTGGTCATGTGGGCTGTGTTGTTCCTTTAATAGTTTGTGTCTGCTGCTCAGTGTACTGTGTGAAAGACTATCTGTGCTCCTGCCTTATTGACTACTTGACCCTGTGCCCTGAAGTCCATTTCAGTTGCTGCACCGCTCTTCTTTTTTATCTTATTCTTCCTAGCCTGGAGTATGCACCCTGGGCAGTAATAGGAGGGCTCAGTCTGCCTGTGGTGTCCTGTTGTGATATGTCATAGCTGGGCTCTGGGGAGGTGCTTGGCTGTCTCTCTGGGATGGCTGTGATTGACCTGCGGGGCCCCCTTTTACCCTTGGAAGTCACTTCCCTCTTCTGAATGCCTTTGTTTTATTTTTCATGCTAGCTGTAATGGTCTGTTTGAGCGGTGAAGTGGCATTGGAAGGCTCACCGGCAAGATTAATTTCTTATTTGCCTTCTTGGTGATCCTAGCCATCAAGGACCTTATATTTGTTCCGATCTGGCACGTGTGTCGGGTGGGATGTGGGTTCTGAGCAGTTTTTCTTACCTCCCCGAGCAGCACCTCGTTTCCCGTTCCATTTGCGTGCCACGCGTCCTCCTATCGTCCGACGGTAGGAGGCACAGGAGTCTTCTGGGTCTCGGCTGCCTTCTGTCTGCACTTGGTGGTTGAACCTCCACTGGTGTCTTTCTGGCCAGAAGGCCCCTGTGGTATTCATGGGGATATATTAATTACTGTTTCTATTGCATCAGCTTCATGTCTATTTATTGCCATTTCTCCACATTGAAGGTTTTCTCTGAAGTAATTTGGTCTCAGAAGCAAGAGCCATTTAGTGTGGCTCCTGCTCGATCCTGCCTTTTTACAGCACGTGTATTTTTTGGCTCCCGTTTTTTCGCTTCTCGTTGTCATCTGCAGTTTGCCCCTTATCGTGTGGTTCTTGCGGGCGGGTATTGTCGGTAGTTGACATATCGGTAGCAGGGGTCTCGTTATTGCCAGTCAAACCGTAAACATTTTCAAGTAGTTGTATTTATTTTTTCAGCACTGTATCTAGATTCAGTTAACAGCAGCAGTCAAGGCATCAGTTCATGTTACATGCCTATGTCTTTATAAGAGCAGTAGTTTTGTGTAAGAGTACAAACCACACCTGTCACGCCCATTTTAGTATTTGTGTCAAGCTGCCATTAAAATACAGCTTTATCATCCCAGTTCTATTTGTTCTTTCAGCACTGTATCTAGATTCATTCAGTAACAGAAGTCTAGGCATTAGTTATTGGTACACACCTATATCTTTATACCACCTCTCCTTCTGTCTAAGAGTACAACCCACGCATGTGACGTCCATCTTAACATTTGTGCAAAGATTACCGTATTCTATGTATTTATCACCTCACCTATCCTAGTTATCTTGCCAATGTACTTACATTTAGTTAATAGTAGAAGTCATCCAACTAGGTGTTCTTATATGCCTATATCTTTCTCTCAGGAAAATTTTTGTATAACAGTAGAAACAATACATGTAATGCCCCTTTTAATATGTGTGCATAGCTTATATGATAATATGTAATTTTCCCCCAGCTATTCAGTGTCTCTACAGTCAGTTAATAACAGAAGTCAAGGTATCAGTTCACGTTACACAGCTCTATATTTTTGCAAGATGACTTTTACATAAGAGTAGAAGTCATATCCACTGGACAGCCATTTTAGCAGTTGTGAAAAGCTGACACTACGGTGTGTATTTATCACACCTCCTATATTAGGTATTTCACTAGTGTCTCTAGATTCAGTTAATAACAGAACTCAAGGCTTTAGTTATTGTTACTCGACTATATCTTTATAGCGATACTACTTTTAACAACAGTACGAACCATACACCCGATAGCCATTTTACTATTTGTCCATAGCCGACACCATAGCGTGTACTTACGACCACGGCTACATTCGTTCTTTCTCCAGCCCGTCTAGATTCAGTTCACGGCGGAAGTCCCGGCCTTAGTTCACATTACATGCCTCCACCTTTACAGTAAGAGTACTTTTGTATAAGAGTACAAGCCATATACGCGATCGCCATTTCACTATTTGTGCAAAGCTTCTCGTACAGTTTGTACTTATCACTCCAGCTATAGTAGTTGTTTCAGCAGCGTATTCTGTGTATTCAGTTAAGAACACAAGTAATGCCTCTAGTTCTTGTTCCCTGCCTTTGTGTCTTTGTCTTTATCAGAGCAGTACTTTTGTATAAGAGTATAAACCCTACCTGTGATACCCATTTTAGTATTTGTGCTAAGCTGATGCTGTAATATCTCTTTATCACACTGCTATATTAGTCATTTCACCAGTCTATCTGTGCTCAGCTAATAACAGAAGTCATGGTATTAGTTACTGTTATGTGCCTATAAGTTTACAGCAAGAGTCCTTTTATATAAGAGTGGAAAGTGTACCTGCCCCATCTATTTTAATATTTGTGACAAGCTTATACTGTATTATGTCTTTATCACACTAACCATATTAGGTATTTCACCAGGCTATCTACATTTAGCTCATAATGAGCATAAAGGCATCAGGCATTGTTACAGAGGTGTATCCTTCTAAGCAGACTCCCTCTGTAAGCAGTAAAACCATATATGCGACATGCATTTTAATATTTGCGAAAACCCAAAACTATAACATGAGTTTATCTTGCTCCCTCAGCTCTGCCACCGGGGAAAGGAGCTTGTCTGTCCCCCATTCGCCCCTCACCTCAGTCAGCTGTCTTTTCCCACGTCTCCCGGCGGTCGCGACGAGCCCCGAAACCGTCTGCCGCCAGCCGTCCGGACGGACGGGTTCGTCTCGCAGCGTTCCGTTCGGCTCGGCTCGCTTCTATCGGCTGTAGCTTTTGCTGCTGTCAAGACTACGAAAAACAAACAAATAGATAAATCAAGAAATAAAAAGAAAAGCACCAGAAACAGTAATAAATAAGTAAATAATTAATCAACAACTAAATTAGAAATGAATATTAGTTATTTCTATAAAGAAGCATGTATATAGTTCTATATACATATATGTATCCAACTATATATACTATACATATGCACATTACACACTATATCTATGTATCCATACACACCCACACACAGCCATACACATATCCATATATAACTCTCTATATACCTACATATACATCCATCCATATATACCTATATATCTCTCTATATCTATATAGGTATAGATATCTATGTATACGCGTGTGTATATACATACTGTATATACTATATATACCATATATATACTATATCTATATATATGTCCTACACATATATAACTACTATATGTATATATACAGTATATACAGTATATATATATATAACATTTATATAACGTCCCTTCGTTTCCAGCCCAGCAGCCTCCTTCGTCGCGGTACCCCGTAGCGGTCCGGCTCCCTTCCGCCTCTCTCGGGGCTTCCGCGCGCGACTTCCACCCGGATCCGTCGTTTCCGCGCGTTTTACCGCCGCGGAGCCGCCGGCGTCGGGGTGGGCGGCACCGGGGGGGGGGGGGGGGGGGACGCGGGCGGACCGCGACGCGCGGCGCAGGGACGGCTCCCGTCGCCGGCACGACCGCCGCCGAGGCGCGACACGCTCCCAGGCGGTCCTCGCCGCCTCCCGCTCCCCGGGCCGCTCGTCTCGGCCCGCCGCGCCGCAGAAACGGGGCAGAGCGCGCGCCGGCCGGCTCCCCCCCCCCCCCCCCCGCGGCCGGCGGACCCGAGCCGCCCCGGCAAAGCCCCGGCATCCCGGAAGCAGGGGCAGACTACAACCCTAACAAAAACAAACCCTAGGATCCCCCTAACACCTGACCGCCGTAAGTGTAAAGACTCCCACAAGCCTAGAGACCCCCACCACCCTAGGATCCCCCTAGCACCTGCTCGCCGGAACGTTCCCTAAACACCCCTGTAAGCCTAGAGCCGCGGTTTCCGCAAACCGAGCCCACACGGAACCCGCATTCCCCCCTCCAATGCCGAAAATGTCCAAAAGCATCCTTCTTAGCATCCCCTTCATGCCGCCGGTGACGAATCTGCATAACCCCGCCCCGCGTTCTCCTTCTCTTCTGCGTCGCGCCGTGCCGCCCATCCCGGAAAAGCGGGGACGGGGGGACGCCGCTGGGGACCCGGAGGGACACAGGTACAGTTTGAACAACAGGTTGAGCCGACAGGTAACTCGCAGCGACTCCCTCGAACGCAGCAAAACTCCACGAACACCCTTCCCAGCCTCCCTTCGTGCCCCCGCTCAGCAACCCGCATCACCCCGCCCCGCGTTCTCGTTCTCCTTCTCTTCCGCCCGCGCCGCCCGCCCGGAAAAAAGGGGAAGGCGGGACGGGCGCCGCGGTTCCGGTTCGAACGAGCCGAGGCGACAGGGGAACGCGATTTTCCATTATTTTTCGGTTTAAACGGCCAGGGAAAACCTCGACTTTGCTAGCTTACAGTTTCGAAATAAGGGTCAGTCCCCCATTTCCGTCGTCTTAGGGTTTAAATTAGGGGGGACGCCCAGGCGGCTCTCCCTTTTAAAGGTTCGAATTGCGGGAAAATCCCCCTTTTTCCATCGCGGGACGGACTTTAAGTGAGGAAAACCCCTCTTTTCCCCATATTTTCGGGGATTAAACTAAAGGGGAGAGACTCTTTGTTCGCCATTGTGTCAGTTTAAGCAGAGATAAACAATTTCCCTCTTCTCTCCCCTAAAGGGTTCCCGTGCATTTTTCGGCACCGTAAGGGTTTAACTCTGCATCTCAGGGCGCTTCTGCCATATCCCGGTACTCAGCGTCTCATACAGGAATGAGACTGGCACATATATACCTACAATGCCACACAGAAGTCTATTGTTTCTTTACTTTTACTTATAGTGTATATAACCCTAATTAGAGGTCTCAATGAGAGACACACGAGTCCCTAAGAGTTACCCATGCATATAATTACTAACCTTCCCCCCCTACTTAGTCACATGTGAAGTACTACTTAGCAATCACTAGGGACTAATTATGCTAGTTAAAAACAAATTATTCAGCTACCATTAGGTATGCTACCAAAACACAAAGTTCTATTTCCTACCTGGTCTCTGCCCTTTTAGTCAACGAAGCTGGAGCAAAAAAGGTGTAGCCATACCCCCAAAGAGTCTTCTTCTTCATCAAGCCCTTTCCTCGCCCCAGATTTAAGTCAGAGGACCCAAACAGCCCCATCGCTTCCGAGGGCTTTTATGCCAGGTGGGTGGTATTCGCCCCCTCCCCTTTTCCCGGGGCACGCTGGGAACGAGAGGCGGGCCGGGCCGGTCAGGGGTATATTAACCCCAGCCTGCTGCAGAGGGCATCATTCCCTCCCCGGGATTCACTGGGGTGAGAGCTCTCCTCTCATTTCAATGAAGGGGATATTTCAGCTCCTCTCAGCTCTTCTTCATCAGGTGCTTTTGGCATCTGAAGCAAGAGAGGCTTTGAAGACGGCACGAAGAAGACAGCATTAAATACAGGGAGTATTTAAGTTCATAGTTTTAAGTTGTATATTCAGGGGTGGTAAGGTGCCTTTGTAATTTAACAAATTTTCTGATTTGTTTCTGTTCCTGTTTTCTTTTCTCTCTTTAGGAGCATCGCAACTTGCTGAAATTCCATGCCGTGCAGAGTTTGATCTTTCAAATTTTTCCAGCGTATTCATCCCGTCACAAAGGGGACCCGCCTTATATCAAAGATAACATCCGAAATTGAGGCTTCCAGCGGGTATTATGATAGGGAGAGGGACCGTGAGCAGCGTACAGGGTTAGGAATTACAGGGGGGGTGGGCTACGGGGGTCGAAGGTAGCAATGTAGGAAATAGCATGTATTCAGGGCCCCCTCAGACATTTACCCTGGCACAGCCAGCGCCTTTAGGTGTCTTCAGGCACACAGATACGTCCACCCCGCTCATAGAAACACCGTGTAAGTGCTCCTTCCAGACCCAGGTGTCCATCCTAATAACAGCCACAGCTTTTGAGCCTGGATGAAGCCAGAGACTCAAGGAGCTAGGTGCACTTAGGAGATAGCAAGTAGCTGAATTGTGGGGATTTGATCCACGTGCCACAAAACTCCTTTATGGCATTTGATTTCCTTTATCATAGCTAAGAAGCTAACCCGGGATCCCAGGGCCTTCCGAGACGCCTGAGGCGGACTCTAACGTGGATTCACATCGCCCGTCATCCAAAAGATAAGTCAGGGGTCACGACCCAAAGATGGGCCGATAGCAGGGTGGCAGGTTGGGAATACCCAGGAGAGATCTAAAAATGAACACGGGGAAAGAGATGTCCTTTAAGGCACCTCTGAGGCTAGCCAAAGGGAGCAGCTCTACTCGGATCGCAAGCACAGGGCGTGCAGCGCAGAGCAGTTCCGGTCCGTCTCGTGTCGTCCGGCGTCTTTTGTCGTCTCACGTGTCTTCGGGGTCCCTCGGATCAGTTATCTTCACCTTTTATTCTCGGGTCAAAGCATCGGCCGCCGTCTCTAGGTTTTCGAACTCTCGCACTTCTCGGCACGGTGCCGGTATCGTTCGCTCTTTTACCGGCGTTCTCGGCCGCGTCTTGGAATCGCGTCTCGGAAGCGTGGAGTCACGTACATAGGAGATGTATTTTGAGGCCTCGTTCCCGGCCGTTTTGCCAGCCGTGAGTCGTACCGTCCCGGGGCCCGTAAGGACACGGGGAGCATTCTGAACGTAGCATTGTCTCACAGCCATCTCCATCATCGTGACCCCCAGTTCTTGTAACGGGTCGGTCCGTTAGAGTCTTTTCTTGCGGTCCTTAGGACCCGCTCCGTCCACCATCGCCGTATCAGGGCTCATCTCTTTTGGCGTCGTCACGATCCTTGCCATCTTCTCGCCGAGAGCTTTTTCCTCATCCTCGCCTTGCACCGTTTGTAGCACACGTTCATGTCCATGTTTAGACCGGAACTGCTCTGCCCTGCAGAATAGACCGGGGGGGAGGGTAGGTGGAGTAGAGAGAAGCCTTTACAAGTAATCCATTACTTTGCTTAGCCACCCGAGCCACACCTCGGATGGAGCAAACCGCAGCCAGTCCATCTGGGGTTCGGGGGAGACGGTGGGAGCGATACAGCAGCATCTCGCAGCCTTTTAGTCATTTGTGTAAAATGCACGCTGTTGTCAGATCCTGGGCATTTTGGTTTGAGAAATAAGAACTTTGGAAGGGTTAAGCTTTCCCTGCGTGTCTAACAGCGACAAACAATTCTTTTGCAGAGGCAGAGGGACGGGACGGCAACCCGACATGAACGGAGGAGGCCAGAGGAGCACGGCAACGAGGCAGGTCCGCCTCGGAGCGACGGCTCGAATTTTGGCTCCACGTTTACCTCCTCGTTCGGTTTTTCATCTCATTTCGAAGATGCGCAGCGCTCGGCACGGCCGGGTGTCGGCACAGGGTGGGAACTGTGAGCCAGATGGGTACCGGAGACCGAGATGAGTATTAATTCCAGCACAGAACTAGGTGCTACTGGAGTTGTTGTGTTGGTGATGAAACTATAAGCATCTTTTTTTTGTTTCGTTCTACAGGTGGACTGCGGCATTCAGCCCCTCGTTCAATACGACAGAGACCCTTGTGGATAGAGGCCACCGTCAAGCGGTTCCAGACAGAAATGACCTCCTCAATGCGATGCTTTCGGACCCTACGTTCATCCGCACCTCTCCATTTCGGTTTGCCCCTTCTCTCCCAGGCAGGGCTTTTTGGGGGCGGTGTGCACGGTGGATATGTTACAGCAGTTTCCTTTGCCTTTATTTTTAGGAAGTAATGCCGGATGTGAGCGGTCGAGGTCGACGGAGCGAGGTGAGCAGCGAACGGCAGACAGAAGGAGTCGTTATCGCTCAGGTCTCACCTTCCGGCGCAGCTCTAAGCATCCTTTGTCGTTTGTGCATTTCAGGGGGTCCACTCCCAAGACGTCCCGGCCCAGGATGCCAGAGGCCAGATGGGTGCGAGCTGAAGGTATAGATGCAGTGTAATTCCAGCGGAGCGGGCAGGTTGTAGTTTCCCAGCGTCTCAGCATCTTTTTTTGCCTTTGTTTCTTTGCAGGTGCTGCCGCCCTAGGCATCCCAAGGCGTAGAGGCGAGCGGGTGAGTCGGCGTTTTGGTGGGGTGACTAATAGGTGAGCGATACGTGGCAGTTTGCTAAGCTCTAAGCGTGCCTCGTCGTTTGTGTGTTTTAGGCAGTCCGCTCGTATCGGGCCTATCGGGGCCGAACCCCCTCGCCGACGAGCCGACCGACCCGGTTCGCAGCCCTCGTGAGCCTTCCGGAAGCATTAGGGGACTTGGCGACAAAGCTTTTACCTTTTCCATTTGAAGTTACCATCCAGGCAGCCTTCAGCAACGGCCGAGGATTTGCGGTGAGTCGGGGAGGTAGGGAGGAGGAGCGAGGTTCCGCTCAAGTTTCAGCGATGCCACGTCACCGTGTCTCCTCTTACCCAGGTATGCCCTGCGATGATGGCGTCAGCCCCCCAGCACGGCCGGAGCGTGCGGCCGAGGACCCGTGCGTTCTCAGGAGACGGTGAGTAGCGAGATTGTCGGGTTTTGGCCGATGTGGCACTAAGATCACGCGTTGACGTTTGGCTGTCTTTGTTGTAGCCGACTAAGAGAGAACAGCTCGGTGACGGCAGCAAGTTCCGAGACGGCGAGGAGGCCTCCTTTCGCACCCGATGAGGATTCACATCCCCGGACGTCCGAGAGATAAGTCGAGGGCTACGAGCCCCCAAGGGGATGGACGCCGGGTGCCGGGACTCACCGGGAGGGATTTTTGGAATTAGCTCTGGAGACTGGGATGTCCAGGAAAGGGCCCCTTAGGCCACATAAAGGGATAGCCTCAATTTTGATCACAACGCAGAGGTGCTCAGGGCAGAGCAGTTCCGGTGCACGTCGTGTCATTTGTCTATTGTGCATTTTGTGTGTTTTGGGCATCTCGTGTCACACGTCTTTTGCCTTAACCCCTTTGAGGGGATTCTCCAAAAGCCCACGTGTCATCCTTAGCATCTCCGATCTCCACGTTCATCGCCCCGGGGCCGATCTTTCCAAACCTTTGACTCCCCAGCCTGGATGCGCATCAGAATCGCATCTCTCTTTAGAAGCATCGAGTCGGATGTCTGTTATGGTCTTGTTCTCAGCTGTATTGATAGCTGCGTACTGCAACAATCCATTATAGCAGGCTAGGACTTGCAAGAACGGCCGGTCGGAATTTTCTCCACATCTTCACAGTTCTCGGGCATCCATCTTTGCCATTTTGGCGAGCTCATCGTAAGGCGATTCCATTAGCATCTTCTGCCAGGGTTCTTTGAGCATCGTCGGCTCACCATCAGTCTCAGCTCGATCATTTCATTACACTTTGCGATCGTTCTTCTTGTGGAGAGTTTTCTCTCGTTGTCCCATCCCCTCGTCGCATCTCTCATCTCACGGCTGTCTGTCTGTGTTTGGCCCGGAGCTTCTCTGCCCTGCTGCACAGTCTGGTATGTAGGTGTAACAGGAATAAGACCATATTGTTAATTTGTCGGTCGGCTTAGCCGGTTGAGCCCACAGTTTTGCAGCCATCCCACACCTCCTGGTCGCTGGCTTTATGCGTGCCATCCTCGGGAGAGCGGGAGCCCGGGGATCCCAAGTTCGTAACATAGGGCGTAGTTATAGTCTAGACGGTACCCATCTATATTGGCAAAAGATGTCTGGACCTGTTAAGTTACCATGCAGCTCTTTGACTTTTGTCACGACTTTCTTTCAGATGCAGATGGATTAAATCCGTGGCAGAGCATCCTGTACCGGGCGAGCGGGTTCCCTCTTGAAGGTCAGTCCCCGTTTGTCTTTGCAGGGGAAAGTGAAACGGTGACTATGTTACAGCATTCTTCTCTGCCTTTATTTTTAGGAGGTAATGCCATATGTCAGCGGTCGAGGTCGACGGAGCGAGGTGAGCGGTGGCTGGCACACGGAATGTGTCATTAGTGCTCGGGTCTCAATTTCCAACGCAGCTCTAAGCATCCATTTCTGTTTGTGCATTTCAGGCGGTCCACTCGCAAGTTGTCTCGGCCCGGGATGTCAGAGGCTAGATGGGTGCAAGCTGAAGGTATGGATGCGGTGTACTTAAATTGAAACTGCACATTTTGTAGTTTCACAGTGTCTCAGCACGTTTCTTTGCTTGGTTTCTTTGCAGGTGTCGCCGCTGCCCTAGGCACGCCGAGGAGCAGAGGTGAGCGGGTGAGTCAGCGTTTAGGCAGGGCGATCGATAGGGGAATGATATGCGGCAGCCAGCATGCTAAGCATGTACCTTTTCATCTTGGCAGGTGTTGTCCAGGAGGCCTCTGGAGTCAGATGAAGATTTGAGGTGAGCCGGGGTGGTGGTGCATAGGAGCCTGGGCATTGCCCTTCTCGAGGGTGATAGTCACATTTCCTGTTTTGTCGTCTCTAGGTGCTGTCAGCAGGCCTGGAGCTGAAGCTTGGGAACGGCAGGTAAGCGATAAGCCTCGGCAGGCGAGGCAGAGGGGTGTTGCGGAAGGGGTCTCTTTTGGGTCGTATCATCACAGTCTGAATTTTCTGAATCTTTGCAGCCGCCGAAGCAGACCTCGGGGAACGTATCGACGTCCACGGCGCCGAGGCGTTCTTTTCCATCGAGGGCGGACTCGGTCGGCTCGTCCTCCGAAAGCTAAGTGTCGGGATCGGCGGTCGGGGGAAGGGAAAAACCCTTGGAATCACGGGAGGCAATCTGAAGTCAGCTTAGAGGAGAGGGCTGTAGTGGGACAGGCCCCTTGGAAGTAAAGGGAGAGGGTTTCTCCTCAGCATCAGCCGAGCCTTTGCCAGGCAGGGCAGGGCAGCTCCAACCCCTCTCCACGTTCTCGTGGGCTTCACATCATCCTGGATCTCTCTGAGTCTTGATGTCATCCTGGATCTCTCTGAGTCTTGATGTCACCGTGGATCTCTGAGTCTTGATGTCATTGTGGATCTTTTTGCCTGAGGAGACCACCTTTTTGAGTCTGGAGCGATCGCCCCAGTCACCTGGCAGTCATTGCCTCCTCTTCTAGGCCTACTGAGCTTCTTGAGCATCCTCTAAAATAACTTTGTGTCAGGAGTTAAGTTTCACTATCATATGCTATTTCTGTAAAGCTTGTGTCTGTGTTGTGTTTCTTGTGTCTATGTTGTGTTGTTTGTGTCCTGTGCTGTTTGTGTCTATTTTGTGTTGTTTCTGTCCATCATCTTCTGTGTCATAGTGCTTTATTAAGTCTTGATGCTCTATCAGCATCGTTCTGGGCCATATCGGCGGTAGGGGTTTCTACTTGTGTGCTTTCCCACATCGGGCTTATTCCGGCATCTTGACATTTTTACTTTTGGAGACCGGAAGATGTTCTTATCCGTGTTCCTTCTCCATTTTGGTAGTACCTTCTTTTCATGTGTCATTCCCTTGGAGTTCTGTAATGAAGAGTATTAGACCCTCTTGCAGTGAATGCCGTAGTTCTGTAGGTTGCATCATCTTAAAGCCTATCAGGCTCAATAATTAATCTTCTGGAGCGTTATCTCACGTCCTCGTGTCATCTTTGCTTTTATGCGGTGCACCGTGGGTCCGTGCACCACTTAGGCTTGGAGCCGCCCCGCCCTGGCAGGTAGAGTCCCGGCTAGGTAGAACAGTTACCAGACTTAATGGTTCATCTATCGATTATGGGGTTTTGGGTACAACACTTATGGGCCGGATGTGGGGATAACTCCTAGCCTTCAGCCACTTGTAAACTGCCTCACGTTGTCTTGCAGGTCCCCGAGGAAGATTCCAGTCACATTGCGGTCACCGCCGCTACCGCTTTTCTCAGAGTCCAGAGTTTGACATTGAGGAGAGGGAGTTGGAAGATGAGTCGAAGCATCTTCTTCAGTAGAGTGTCTCGAGTGAGGGCAGCAGTCAGTGTGTGAGCTGAACAAGGGTGGCTGCCTGGGGCTGGTTATGGCTGCCTGTGACAGTGTGTGTGTGTGTTGCCTGGTGCTAAGCTTGTGTGTGTGTGTGTGTGTGTGAGAGAGAGTCTTTTACCTTTCAGGTTTTTCAACAAATTTTTAAACTTAGAATAAAAAAAACCCCAGCTGGGGGATTTTTTTTTTTCCCCCAGCTGGGGTTTTTTTTCCCTCGGTCCCGGCCGGTCTGCGAGGCGACGTTCATCGCCTATGTTCGAGTGCAGACCGTGCCGGGCCGGGGTTTTTCCGGGCAGGAGGATTTAGGGGGCTCCCGGGAACCACGTTCCCGTGGAGTGCTGCGAATGTGCGGTGATGTCTGGGTGTCAGCAGTGCGGTTGAGAGGAGGGCGAGGGTGGGTTTGTGTGTGTGTGGAATGGTTTTAACCTTGTGTGTTTGATTTTTTACCTTTCAGGTTTTTCAATAAATTTTTAAACTTAGAATAAAAAAAACCCCAGCTGGGGGATTTTTTTTTTCCCCCAGCTGGGGTTTTTTTTCCCTCGGTCCCGGCCGGTCTGCGAGGCGATGTTCATCGCCTATGTTCGAGTGCAGACCGTGCCGGGCCGGGGTTTTTCCGGGCAGGAGGATTTAGGGGGCTCCCGGGAACCACGTTCCCGTGGAGTGCTGCGAATGTGCGGTGATGTCTGGGTGTCAGCAGTGCGGTTGAGATGAGGGCGAGGGTGGGTTTGTGTGTGTGTGGAATGGTTTTAACCTTGTGTGTTTGATTTTTTACCTTTCAGGTTTTTCAATAAATTTTTAAACTTAGAATAAAAAAAACCCCAGCTGGGGGATTTTTTTTTTCCCCCAGCTGGGGTTTTTTTTCCCTCGGTCCCGGCCGGTCTGCGAGGCGACGTTCATCGCCTATGTTCGAGTGCAGACCGTGCCGGGCCGGGGTTTTTCCGGGCAGGAGGATTTAGGGGGCTCCCGGGAACCACGTTCCCGTGGAGTGCTGCGAATGTGCGGTGATGTCTGGGTGTCAGCAGTGCGGTTGAGATGAGGGCGAGGGTGGGTTTGTGTGTGTGTGGAATGGTTTTAACCTTGTGTGTTTGATTTTTTACCTTTCAGGTTTTTCAATAAATTTTTAAACTTAGAATAAAAAAAACCCCAGCTGGGGGATTTTTTTTTTCCCCCAGCTGGGGTTTTTTTTCCCTCGGTCCCGGCCGGTCTGCGAGGCGACGTTCATCGCCTATGTTCGAGTGCAGACCGTGCCGGGCCGGGGTTTTTCCGGGCAGGAGGATTTAGGGGGCTCCCGGGAACCACGTTCCCGTGGAGTGCTGCGAATGTGCGGTGATGTCTGGGTGTCAGCAGTGCGGTTGAGAGGAGGGCGAGGGTGGGTTTGTGTGTGTGTGTGGAATGGTTTTAACCTTGTGAGTTTGATTTTTACCTTTCAGGTTTTTCAACAAATTTTTAAACTTAGAATAAAAAAAACCCCAGCTGGGGGATTTTTTTTTTTCCCCCAGCTGGGGTTTTTTTTCCCTCGGTCCCGGCCGGTCTGCGAGGCGACGTTCATCGCCTATGTTCGAGTGCAGACCGTGCCGGGCCGGGGTTTTTCCGGGCAGGAGGATTTAGGGGGCTCCCGGGAACCACGTTCCCGTGGAGTGCTGCGAATGTGCGGTGATGTCTGGGTGTCAGCAGTGCGGTTGAGAGGAGGGCGAGGGTGGGTTTGTCTGTGAGCTGGAGAAGGGTTGTGTCTATGTGGTGGATGAGTGTTCTGTGTGCTGCTTTTGTTTTGGCTTTCCTCTATCAATGAAACCGAATGTAACAAATTTCCCAGACATAGAGAAATGGTTACATTGGCTTGATATGTATTTGGCTTGTATTGGTCTGTATTCTGTATTTGCTGCTCCATTTCCATGTTTTGCTCTGTATGTAAATTGTACTTTTACTGCTGTGTATATGGATTGTATTTGTAATTGTGCTTGTACCTGTTGTTTACATGTGTTCTGCTGAAATGTCTATAAAATTCATTCAGTAAAGTTGAATAAATCCTAATAAAGATACATTCCCTAACCCCCCCCTTTTGGCTGTTGTCTGTTATTGGTGTGGTTTAGTCATTTCTTCACTCTATCTCTTGCTTTGCTTCCACTTTACTTTTCTATTTGTGTCTGTCTCTGTTTCCTGTTGTTTCTGACTGTGTGTTTCTCTGTGTTTTCCCTATTTTCTCCAACTGTATTTCCTCTATCTTCCTCACTCTCTATTTTCTCTGACTTTATTTTCTCTATTTTCTGTAACTTTATTTTCTCCACTTTCTCTATTTTCTTTTTCTCTAAGTCTCTTTTCTCTATTTCCTAGATCTCTAGCTGTTTCTTCTGTTTTCTAATTCTCTAGTTCTATTTTCTCTATTTCCTCTAATTTCTCTTTCTTCTTTAAGTCTAAGTCTAAGTGTAACTCTATTTTCTCTAACTCTGTTTTCTCTATTTCCTCTAAGTCTATTTTCTCTAAGTCTATAACTCTAACTCTAGGTCTTCTACCTATGTTCTCTAAGTCCAACTGTATTTTCTCTAAGTCTAACCCTATTTCCTCTAACTCTAGGTCTTCTACCTATGTTCTCTAAGTCCAACTGTATTTTCTCTAAGTCTAACCCTATTCCTCTAAGTCTAACTCTGTTTTCTCTATTTCCTCTAAGTCTAAGTCTATTTCCTCTAAGTGTAACTCTATTTTCTATGTCTAACTCTATTTTCTCTAAGTCTAAGTCTGCTTTCTCTATTTCCTCTAAGTCTATTTTCTATAACTCTAACTCTAGGTCTTCTAACTATTTTCTCTAAGTCTAACTGTATTTTCTCTATGTCTAACCCTATTTCCTCTAACCCTATTTCCTCTAACCCTATTTCCTCTCTAAGTGTAACTCTATTTTCTCTAAGTCTATAACTCTAATTCTAGGTCTTCTCACTATTTTCTCTAACTCTAACTGTATTTCCTCTATTTTCTCTAACTCTATTTCCTCTAAGTCTAAGTCTGTTTTCTTTATGTCTGACTCTATCTCCTCTCTAACTCTCTTTCCTGTATTTACTCTAACTCTCTTTTCTCTATTTTTCTCTGTTTCCTCTAAGTCTAACTCTCTTTTCTGTAACTCCAACTGTATTTTCTCTGACTCAGTGTATTTTCCCTATTTTCTCTAAGTCTCACTCTTATTTATATATACACTCTCTCTCTCACTCTTACTTATATAAAACTTTACTGTACGACTTATATATATATATATATATATTTTATATATATATATTTTATACTTATATATATATATAGGGGGTTCGAGCGCAGAAACTATCTCACTATCTCACACCATCTCTCTATCCATCACGGGCCATTGTGCTCACCTGTGGGAAGCACCTATGTCGAGCACAACCCGCAGCCCCCTTAATTAGACAATCAGTTAATTGGCTAATTAGCCGGAATGGTGCGGCGCAGCCACCCCGCACGAAACGGACCCACGGCAAGCAGTCACGGAGCGCCCCCCCCCCGCCGCGCGAACCGCCCAGGAGCGCCCCCCCAAGCGCTCGCACCTCCCACCGTCACGCCCCTCGCACCGCCCACCCGGCCCCCCACCCCTCGCACCGCCCTCCGTCACGCCCCTCGCACCGCCCCCGTCCCGCCCCGCGCGGCGCCCCACCCCTCGCACCGCCCACCCGCCCCCCCACCGCTCGCACCGCCCACCGTCCCGCCCCTCGCACCGCCCCCGTCCCACCCCGCCCTCCGTCCCGCCCCTCGCACCGCCCCCGTCCCGCCCACCCGCCCCCCCCACCGCTCGCACCGCCCACCGTCACGCCCCTCGCACCGCCCCCGTCCCGCCCCGCGCGGCGTCACGCGGAACCGCCCTCCGTCCCGCCCCTCGCACCGCCCCCGTCCCGCCCCGCGCGGCGTCACGCGGCACCGCCCACCGTCACGCCCCTCGCACCGCCCCCGTCCCGCCCCACGCGACGTCACGCTGCCCCGCCCGGCGTCCCGCCCCTCGAACCGCCCACCGTCACGCCCCTCGCGACGTTCCCAGTCCCCGCCCTTCGCACCGCCCCTCGGTCCGCCCACCGTCACGCCCCCGGCACCGCCCCTAGCCGCGCCCGCGCCGAGGGTCCTTCATGTGGGGGGGGCGCGCGCCCGCGCCCGAGCCGGCTTCGCGGACGCCGGCCTCAAGGGGCCCGGCCCCGCCCCTCCCCGGCGCTGATAAACGCACCGCACGTCTCGCCCACAGCGGTAGAAGCCGAGAAAAATCGCGCGACCGCCATTAAATCCGATTTCCGTTCAGGCAGCCTCATAGTCACCTATCCCGGGAGCGAAGACCCCTGGGGGGGGGGCCGTTCGAAACACGCCGCAACGCGCATGCGCAAGAGCCACCATTTCTACCGAGGCATACCGAGGCACCTAATGGCCGCCATCTTACGGCCCTCAAAAGCGCGCATGCGCAGATGCCCGATCGGTAAAGCCGACTTCACCGAAGCCTGCCGCCCCGAACGCGGCTCCCGGCCGCCGCCGACGCCGCGAACCCCGCCGGACAAGTTCCGTACACACGTAGAGGCCGCGAAAAATCGCGGAGTCGCCGTAAAAATCCGGATTCGGAGCAGGCGGCCGGGTAACCACCTATTCCCTCAGAGAGGCCCCCGCGCTCCGCCATGTTGAATAACGGCAGACCGCGCATGCGCAAGATAGGGGCGCCGCCATCTTAGCGAAACCCCCATAGGGCACGCGGCGGGCGCCATCTTTCCGTACAGCCGTCAGAGGACCCCGCGCAAATAGGCGTCTACGTTGGGCGCCCGACCGAAATTCCGAAACCGATTCCGCGCGCCCGGCGCCGTTCCCCGCGGCCCCGCCCGCCTCTCGGGCACCGCGGAAGGTGTCCGGTCCGCCCCGGGAGCCGGGATTCCGCTCCGGCGCCGATTAAACGCCTATTTCCGAAACAGGACCCCGCGCGCCGCCATTTTGACTACCGGCACACAGCGCGCATGCGCGAAATCGGGGCGCCGCCATCTCTAGCGAAGCCCCATACGGCACGCGGCGGGGCGCCATCTTTCCGTACAGCCGTCAGAGGACCCCGCGCAAATAGGCGTCTACGTTGGGCGCCCGACCGAAATTCCGAAACCGATTCCGCGCGCCCGGCGCCGTTCCCCGCGGCGCCGCCCGCCTCGCGGGCATCGCGGAAGCCGTCCGGTCCGCCCCGGGAGCCGGGATTCCGCTCCGGCGCCGATTAAACGCCTATTTCCCACACAGGACCCCGCGCGCCGCCATTTTGACGAACGGCACACAGCGCGCATGCGCGAAAGCGGGGCGCCGCCATCTTAGCGAAGCCCCATACGGCACGCGGCGGGCGCCATCTTTCCGTACAGCCGTCAGAGGACCCCGCGCAAATAGGCGTCTACGTTGGGCGCCCGACCGAAATTCCGAAACCGATTCCGCGCGCCCGGCGCCGTTCCCCGCGGCCCCGCCCGCCTCGCGGGCACCGCGGAAGGTGTCCGGTCCGCCCCGGGAGCCGGGATTCCGCTCCGGCGCCGATTAAACGCCTATTTCCCACACAGGACCCCGCGCGCCGCCATTTTGAAGAACGGCACACCGCGCGCATGCGCGAAATCGGGGCGCCGCCATCTTAGCGAAACCCCCATAGGGCACGCGGCGGGCGCCATCTTTCCGTACAGCCGTCAGAGGACCCCGCGCAAATAGGCGTCTACGTTGGGCGCCCGACCGAAATTCCGAAACCGATTCCGCGCGCCCGGCGCCGTTCCCTGCGGCGCCGCCCGCCTCGCGGGCATCGCGGAAGCCGTCCGGTCCGCCCCGGGAGCCGGGATTCCGCTCCGGCGCCGATTAAACGCCTATTTCCCACACAGGACCCCGCGCGCCGCCATTTTGACGAACGGCACACAGCGCGCATGCGCGAAAGCGGGGCGCCGCCATCTTAGCGAAGCCCCATACGGCACGCGGCGGGCGCCATCTTTCCGTACAGCCGTCAGAGGACCCCGCGCAAATAGGCGTCTACGTTGGGCGCCCGACCGAAATTCCGAAACCGATTCCGCGCGCCCGGCGCCGTTCCCCGCGGCGCCCCCCGCCTCGCGAGCATCGCGGAAGCCGTCCGGTCCGCCCCGGGAGCCGGGATTTCGTGCAGGCACCGGTTAAACGCCTATTTCCGAAACAGGACCCCGCGCGCCGCCATTTTGACTACCGGCAGACAGCGCGCATGCGCGAAAGCGGGCCGCCGCCATCTTTCCGTACAGCCGTCAGAGGACCCCGCGCAGTCAGGCGGCAACATCGGGCGGCTGACCGAAATTCCGACACCGATTCCGCGCGCTCGGCGCGGTCCCCCGCGGCGCCGCCCGCCTCGCTGGCATCGCGGAAGCCGTCCGGTGCGCCCCGGGAGCCGGGAGTGCGTTGAGGCACCAGGTAAGCGCCTATTTCGCAACAGGTCCCCGCACGCCGCCATTTCGAGTAATGGCAGGCCGCGAATGCTCGCAAGCGGGGCGCCGCCACGTCAGCGAAACGCCATAGGGTAGCAGGCGGGCGCCAGTTCGCCGTACAGCCGTCAGAGGACCCCGCGCAATTAGGCGTCTAAGTCGGGCGCGAAACCGAAAGTCCGAAAACGATCTTGCGCGATTTTGCGCGGTCGGCGCGGTTCCCCGCGGCCCCTCCCGCCTCGCGGGCATCGCGGAAGCTGTTCGGTCCGCCCCGGGAGCCGGGATTCTGCTCAGGCACCAGGTAAACGCCTATTTCGAAAACAGGTCCCCGCGCGCTGCCATTTTGACTCGTGGACGGCTGCGCATGCGCGACACTGGGGCGCCGCCATCTTGTGTACGGCGGAGTGCGCATGAGCCGGTCACGGACGCCGCCATTTTGAATAACGGTAAACTGCGCATGCGCGGAGTCCTATTGCCGCCATCTTGCGTACAGAACACCGCGCATGCGCGCGTTATGGGCGCCGCCATGTTAGTGAACGCCCCATAGTGCACCGGGCGGGCGCCATCTTGACGTACAACCGTGGAAGGACCCCGCGCACCTAGGCGTCCACCGCGGGCGCCTGACCGAAATTCCTAAACCGATTCCGCACCCACGG
>JAWUZG010000905.1:0-72500 GCA_036785705.1 Acanthornis magna
TACTGGTCCATACTGGTTTCTACCAGTCTATACTGGTTTGTATTGGTCTAATAGTGGTCCATACTGGTTTGTACTGGTCCATACTGGTTTCTGCCAGTCTAATACTGGTGTATACTGGTTTATACTGGTGCATACTGGTTTAAACTGGTTTAAACTGGTTTTTACTGGTTTGCACTGTTTTATACTGGCTTACACCGTTTTATACTGATTTATACTGGTTTTTACGGGTTTACATTGGTCCATACTGGTTTATAGTGCTCTATACTGGTCCATACTGGTCTATACTGGTTTTTAGTGCTTTATACTGCTTTGTACTAATTTATACTGGTTTATACTGGCTTATACTGGTTTATACTGGTTTATACTGGTTTATACTGGCTTATATTGCTTTATACTGCTTTATAGCGCTTGATATTGCTTCATACTGGTTTATACTGATTTATACTGGTTCATACTGGTTTATACTGATTTACACTGGTTCATACCGGTTTATACTAGTTCATAACCACTTTATCCTGGTCTGTACTGGTCCATACTGGTTTTTACTGGACTATACTGGTCCATACCGGTTTCTACTGGTCTATACTGGTCCATACCGGTTTCTACTGGTCTATACTGGTCCATACCGGTTTCTACTGGTCTATACTGGTCCATACCGCTTTTTACTGGACTATACTGGTCCATGCCGGTTTCTACCGCTCTATACTGGTCCATACTGGTTGGTACTGGTCTATACTGGTCCATACCGGTTTCTACCGCTCTATACTGGTCCATACTGGTTTCTACAGCTCTATACTGGTCCATACCGGTTTCTACCGCTCTATACTGGTCCATACCGGTTTGTACTGGTCTATACTGGTCCATACCGGTTTCTACTGGTCTATACTGGTCCATACCGGTTTGTACTGGTCTATACTGGTCCATACTGGTTTGTACTGGTCTATACTGGTCCATACCGGTTTCTACAGCTCTATACTGGTCCATACCGGTTTCTACTGGTCTATACTGGTCCATACCGGTTTCTACCGCTCTATACTGGTCCATACCGGTTTCTACCGCTCTATACTGGTCCATACCGGTTTCTACTGGTCTATAATGGTTTCTACTGAATTTTACCGCTCTATACTGGTCCATACCGGTTTCTACCGCTCTATACTGGTCCATACCGGTTTCTACCGCTCTATACTGGTCCATACCGGTTTCTACCGGTCTATACTGGTCCATACCGGTTTCTACCGCTCTATACTGGTCCATACTGGTTTCTACCGCTCTATACTGGTCCATACCGGTTTCTACCAGTCTATACTGGTCCATACCAGTTTCTACCGGTCTATACTGGTCCATACCGGTTTCTACCGCTCTATACTGGTCCATACTGGTTTCTACTGGTCTATACTGGTCCATACCGCTTTTTACTGGACTATACTGGTCCATACCGGTTTCTACCGCTCTATACTGGTCCATACCGGTTTCTACCGCTCTATACTGGTCCATACTGGTTTCTACTGGTCTATAATGGTTTCTACTGAATTTTACCGCTCTATACTGGTCCATACCGGTTTGTACTGGTCTGTACTGGTCTATACTGGTGCATACCGGTTTCTACCGGTCTATACTGGTCCATACCGGTTTCTACCGCTCTATACTGGTCCATACCGGTTTCTACCGCTCTACACTGGTCCATACCGGTTTCTACCGCTCTACACTGGTCCATACCGGTTTCTGCCGCTCTATACTGGTCCATACCGGTTTCTACCGCTCTATACTGGTCCATACCGGTTTGTACTGGTCTGTACTGGTCTATACTGGTCCATACCGGTTTCTACCCCTCTATACTGGTCCATACCGGTTTCTACCGGTCTATACTGGTCCATACCGGTTTCTACCGCTCTATACTGGTCCATACCAGTTTCTACCGCTCTATACTGGTCCATACTGGTTTCTACTGGTCTATAATGGTTTCTACTGAATTTTACCGGTCTATACTGGTCCATACCGGTTTCTACCGCTCTATACTGGTCTATAATGGTTTCTACTGAATTTTACCGGTCTATACTGGTCCATACCGGTTTGTACTGGTCTGTACTGGTCTATACTGGTGCATACCGGTTTCTACCGCTCTATACTGGTCCATACCGGTTTCTACCGCTCTATACTGGTCCATACTGGTTGGTACTGGACTATACTGGTCCATACTTGTTTCTACCGCTCTATACTGGTCCATACCGGTTTCTACTGGTCTGTACTGGTCTATACTGGTGCATACCGGTTTCTACCGCTCTATACTGGTCCATACCGGTTTCTACCGCTCTATACTGGTCCATACCGGTTTCTACCGCTCTATACTGGTCCATACTGGTTTGTACTGGTCTGTACTGGTCTATACTGGTCCATACCGGTTTTTACTGGACTATACTGGTCCATACCGGTTTCTACTGGTCTATACTGGTCCATACCGGTTTCTACCGCTCTATACTGGTCCATACCGGTTTCTACCGCTCTATACTGGTCCATACTGGTTTCTACTGGTCTATAATGGTTTCTACTGAATTTTACCGGTCTATACTGGTCCATACCGGTTTGTACTGGTCTGTACTGGTCTATACTGGTCCATACCGGTTTCTACCGCTCTATACTGGTCCATACCGGTTTCTACCGCTCTATACTGGTCCATACTGGTTTCTACTGGTCTATAATGGTTTCTACTGAATTTTACCGGTCTATACTGGTCCATACTGATTTCTACCGCTCTATACTGGTCTATAATGGTTTCTACTGAATTTTACCGGTCTATACTGGTCCATACCGGTTTGTACTGGTCTGTACTGGTCTATACTGGTGCATACCGGTTTCTACTGGTCTATACTGGTCCATACCGGTTTCTACCGCTCTATACTGGTCCATGCTGGTTTCTACCGGTCTATACTGGTCCATACTGGTTTCTACCGCTCTATACTGGTCTATAATGGTTTCTACTGAATTTTACCAGTCTATACTGGTCCATACCGGTTTCTACCGCTCTATACTGGTCCATACCGGTTTGTACTGGTCTGTACCGCTCTATACTGGTCCATACCGGTTTCTACCGCTCTATACTGGTCCATACCGGTTTGTACTGGTCTGTACCGCTCTATACTGGTCCATACCGGTTCCTACCCCTCTATACTGGTCCATACCGGTTTCTACTGGTCTATAATGGTTTCTACTGAATTTTACCGCTCTATACTGGTCCATACCGGTTTGTACTGGTCTGTACCGCTCTATACTGGTCCATACCGGTTCCTACCGCTCTATACTGGTCCATACTGGTTCCCACCGCCCTGACCGCGGTCTGTTCTCCCCGCAGGCAGCATCGCCAAGCGTCTGAGCTCGGTGGGCGCGGAGAACACGGAGGAGAACCGGCGCTGGTACCGCCAGCTGCTGTTCACGGCCGACAAGCGCGTGGAGCCGTGCCTGGGCGGCGTCATCCTCTTCCACGAGACCATGTACCAGAAGGCTGACGACGGCCGCCCCTTCCCGCAGGTCATCCGCGACAAGGGCGCCCTCGTCGGCATCAAGGTGGGCACGGCCGCCCGGGGGGACGGCCAGGGGGCGTTGGGGACAGCGGGGACGTTGGGGTGTTGGGGACATCGGGGGCGTTGGGGACGGCGGGGGCGTTGGGGACAGCGGGGGCGTTGGGGACGGCGGGGGCGTTGGGGACAGCGGGGGTGTTGGGGGCGTTGAGGTGTTGGGGATGTTGGGGGTGTTGGGGACATCAGGGACGTTTGGGACATTGGGGTGTTGGGGACAGCGGGGGCGTTGGGGGCATCAGGGACATTGGGGACAGCGGGGGTGTTGGGGACAGCGGGGGCATTGGGGATATCAAAGACATTGAGGACATTGGGGATATTGGGGTGTGGGGGACGTTGGGGACATTGGGATGTTGGGGACATCAGGGACATTGGGGACAGCGGGGGCGTTGGGGACAGCAGGGTATTGGGGGTGTTGGGGTGCTGGGGACATTGGGGTGTTGGGGACATCAGGGACATTGGGGACAGTGGGATGTTGGGGGCATTGGGGTGTTGGGGACAGCAGGGGCATTGGGGATATCAAAGACATTGAGGACATTGGGGATATTGGGGTGTGGGGGATGTTGGGGACATTGGGGTGTTGGGGACATCGGGGACGTTGGGGACAGCAGGGGCCTTGGGGACAGCGGGGACGTTGGGGACAGCGGGGGTGTTGGGGACAGCGGGGACGTTGGGGACAGCGGGGGCGTTGGGGACAGCGGGGGCGTTGAGGACAGCGGGGGCGTTGGGGACATTGGGGTGTTGGGGACATCAGGGACATTGGGGACAGCGGGGGCATTGGGGACAGCGGGGGTGTTGGGGGTGTTGGGGTGCTGGGGACATTGGGGTGTTGGGGACATCAGGGACATTGGGGACAGTGGGATGTTGGGGGCATTGGGGTGTTGGGGACAGCAGGGGCATTGGGGATATCAAAGACATTGAGGACATTGGGGATATTGGGGTGTGGGGGACGTTGGGGACATTGGGGTGTTGGGGACATCGGAGGCGTTGGGGACAGCAGGGGCCTTGGGGACAGCGGGGGCGTTGGGGTGTTGGGGACATCAGGGACATTGGGGACAGCGGGGGCGTTGGGGACAGCGGGGGCGTTGGGGGTGCTGGGGGTGTTGGGGACATCGGGGACGTTGGGGACAGCGGGGACGTTGGGGACAGCGGGGGCGTTGGGGACAGCGGGGGTGTTGGGGACATCGGAGGCGTTGGGGACAGCAGGGGCGTTGGGGACAGCAGGGTATTGGGGGTGTTGGGGTGTTGGGGACATCAGGGACATTGGGGACAGCGGGGGCATTGGGGATATCAGAGACATTGAGGACATTGGGGATGTTGGGGTGTTGGGGACATTGGGGACATCAGGGGCATTGGGGACAGCGGGGGCATTAGGGGTGTTGGGGTGTTGGGGACATCGGGGGCGTTGGGGACAGCAGGGTATGGGGGGTGTTGGGGTGCTGGGGACATTGGGGTGTTGGGGACATCAGGGACATTGGGGACAGCGGGGGCATTGGGGGTGTTGGGGTGTTGGGGACATCGGGGGCGTTGGGGACAGCAGGGTATTGGGGGTGTTGGGGTGCTGGGGACATTGGGGTGTTGGGGACATCAGGGACATTGGGGACATTGGGGTGTTGGGGACGTTTGGGACACAGGGGGGGTTGGGAGTTTGGTGACCCAGCTCGGTCCCCTCAGGGTGGGGACCTGGGGGGGACGTGGGACAGGGTGGCCTCGGTGGCCCTGGTGGCCCTGGTGACACTGTCCCTGTCCCCAGGTGGACAAGGGGGTGGTGCCTCTGGCTGGCACCAATGGCGAGACCACGACCCAGGGTGAGTGACAGCCGTGTCCCCAAGGCCACCGCCGTGTCCACGATGCCACCGCTGTGTCTCCAATGCCACTGCCGTGTCCCTAATGCCACTGTGGTGTCCCTGATGCCACTGCAGTGTCCCCATTGCCACAGCTGTGTCCCTAATGCCACCGGCATGTCCCCAGTGCCACCGCCGTGTCCCTGTCCTTCGTGGCACCTTCTCAGCCCAATCTCTGTCCTCGTTGTGTCCCCTGATGTCCCCAGTGTCCCCAGTGTCCCCAGGGCTGGACAGGCTGATGGAGCGCTGCGCTCAGTACAAGAAGGACGGCGCTGACTTTGCCAAGTGGCACTGTGTCCCCAATGTCCCCAACCCCCTCAATATCCCCAATATCCCCAATGTCCCCAATGTCCCCGATGTCCCCAACGATGTCCCCAATATCCCCGATGTCCCCAATGTCCCCAACGATGTCCCCGATGTCCCCAGGGCTGGATGGCCTGATGGAGCGCTGCGCTCAGTACAAGAAGGACGGCGCTGACTTTGCCAAGTGGCGCTGTGTCCCCAATGTCCCCAGTGTCCCCAATGTCCCCGATGTCCCCAATGTCCCCAACGATGTCCCCAATGTCCCCAGGCCTGGATGGCCTCATGGAACACTGCGCTCAGTACAAGAAGGACGGCGCAGACTTTGCCAAGTGGCGCTGTGTCCCCAATGTTCCCAACGCCCCCAACGCCCTCAATGTCCCCAATATCCCCAGTGTCCCCAATGTCCCCAACGATGTCCCCGATGTCCCCAGGGCTGGATGGCCTCATGGAGCACTGCGCTCAGTACAAGAAGGACGGCGCAGACTTTGCCAAGTGGCGCTGTGTTCCCAGTGTCCCCAACGCCTTCAATGTCCCCAATGTCCCCAATACCCCCAATATCCCCAGTGCCCCCAATGTCCCCGATGTCCCCAACGATGTCCCCAACGATGTCCCCGATGTCCCCAGGGCTGGATGGGCTGATGGAGTGCTGCGCTCAGTACAAGAAGGACGGCGCTGACTTTGCCAAGTGGCGCTGTGTCCCCAATGTCCCCAGTGTCCCCAATGTCCCCGATGTCCCCAATGTCCCCAACGATGTCCCCGATGTCCCCAGGGCTGGATGGCCTGATGGAGTGCTGCGCTCAGTACAAGAAGGACGGCGCTGACTTTGCCAAGTGGCGGTGTCCCCAATGTCCCCAACGCCCTCAATGTCCCCAATGCCCCCAATATCCCCAATATCCCCGATGTCCCCAATGTCCTCGATGTCCCCAGGGCTGGATGGCCTGATGGAGCGCTGCGCTCAGTACAAGAAGGACGGCGCGGACTTTGCCAAGTGGCGCTGTGTCCCCAATGTCCCCAACGCCTTCAATGTCCCCAATGTCCCCAATGTCCCCGATGTCCCCAACGATGTCCCCAACGATGTCCCCAATGTCCCCAGGTCTCCATGGCCTCATGGAGCGCTGCGCTCAGTACAAGAAGGACGGCGCTGACTTTGCCAAGTGGCGCTGTGTCCCCAGTGTCCCCAACGCCCCCAACGCCCTCAATGTCCCCAATGGTCCCAACACCCCCAATGTCCCCGATGTCCCCAACGATGTCCCCGATGTCCCCAGGGCTGGATGGCCTGATGGAGCGCTGCGCTCAGTACAAGAAGGACGGCGCTGACTTTGCCAAGTGGCGCTGTGTCCCCAATGTCCCTGATGCCCCCAACGCCCCCAATGTCCCCAATATCCCTGATGTCCCCAACGATGTCCCCTGCGATGTCCCCAGGGCTCGATGGCTTGATGGAGCGCTGCGCTCAGTACAAGAAGGACGGCGCAGACTTTGCCAAGTGGCGCTGTGTCCCCAATGTCCCTGATGCCCCCAACGCCCTCAATGTCCCCAATATCCCCAGTGTCCCCAATGTCCCCAATGATGTCCCCGATGTCCCCAGGGCTGGATGGCCTGATGGAGCGCTGCGCTCAGTACAAGAAGGACGGCGCGGACTTTGCCAAGTGGCGCTGCGTGCTGAAGATCTCGGAGCACACCCCCACGGCCTTGGCCATCATGGAGAACGCCAACGTCCTGGCGCGCTACGCCAGCATCTGCCAGCAGGTGCCCTGTGTCCCCAACTGTCCCCGAGAGGTCACCGCGGGGCGGGGGAGGGGCTGGCGGGGAGGGGGGCAAAGTGGGGGGGTGGGTACAGGGGGGTGGTGGCACTTGGAGAGGGTTTGGGGACACTTGGAGAGGGTTTGGGGACACTCAGAGGGTTTGGGGACACTTGGAGAGGGTTTGGTGACACTTGGAGGAGGTTTGGTGACATTTGGAGAGTGTTTGGGGACACTCAGAGAGGGTTTGGGGACACCTAGAGGAGGGTGGTAGCACTTAGAGAGAGTTTGGGGACACTCAGAGAGTCTTTGGGGACACTCAGGGAGGGTTTGGGGACTCTCAGAGAGGGTTTGGGGACACTTAGGGTTTGGTGGCATTTGGAGAGGGTTTGGTGGCACCTGGAGAGAGTTTGATGACACCTAGAGGGGTTTGGTGGCACTTGGGAAGGGTTTGGGGACACTTGGACAGGGTTTGGTGATACTTGGAAACAGTTTGGTGACACCTAGAGAGGGTTTGGTGGCACTTAGAGAGGGTTTGGTGTTACCTGGACAGGGTTTGGGGACACTCAGAGAGGGTTTGGTGGCACTTAGAGAGGGTTTGGTGACACCTAGAGAGGGTTTGGTGGCACTTAGAGAGGGTTTGGTGACACCTAGAGAGGGTTTGGTGGCACTTGGAGAGGGTTTGGTGGCACTTGGAGAGGGTTTGGTGGCACCTGGACAGGGTTTAGTGGCACTTAGAGAGGGTTTGGTGACACCTAGAGGGGTTTGGTGGCACTTGGGAAGGGTTTGGGGACACTTAGAGAGGGTTTGGTGACACCTAGAGGGGTTTGGTGGCACTCGGAGAGGGTTTGGTGACACCTAGAGAGGGTTTGGTGGCACTTGGAGAGGGTTTGGTGGCACTTGGAGAGGGTTTGGTGGCACCTGGACAGGGTTTAGTGGCACTTAGAGAGGGTTTGGTGACACCTAGAGGGGTTTGGTGGCACTTGGGAAGGGTTTGGGGACACTTAGAGAGGGTTTGGTGACACCTAGAGGGGGTCGGTGGCATTTGGAGGGGGTTTGGTGTCACCTGGACAAGGTTTGGGGACACTCAGAGAGGGTTTGGGGACACCTAGAGGGGGTTGGTGGCACCTGGACAGGGTTTGGTGGCATTTGGAGAGGGTTTGGTGGCACCTAGAGGGGTTTGGTGACACTCAGAGAGGGTTTGGGGACACTTAGAGGGGTTTGGTGTTACCTGGACAGGGTTTGGTGGCACTCAGAGAAGGTTTGGTGACACCTAGAGGGGGTTTGGGGACACTCAGAGGGTTTGGGGACACTTGGAAAGGGTTTGGTGGCACTGAGAGGGTTTGGGGACACTTGGAGAGGGGTTGGTGACACTTAGAGAGGGTTTGGTGGCACCTAGAGGGGGATGGTGGCACTTAGAGAGAGTTTGGGGACACTCAGAGAGGGTTTGGGGACACTCAGGGTTTGGGGACACTCAGGGTTTGGTGGCACTCAGGGTTTGGGGACACTCAGGGTTTGGTGGCACTCAGGGTTTGGGGACACTCAGGGTTTGGTGACACTCAGGGTTTGGGGACACTCAGGGTTTGGGGACACTCAGAGAGGGTTTGGTGGTACTCAGGGTTTGGGGACACTCAGGGTTTGGGGACACTCAGGGTTTGGGGACACTCAGGGTTTGGTGGCACCTCTGTCCCCTTGGGTCCCTTCCTGCTGTCCCCACCTGTCCCTCTGTCCCCTCCCTCTTCCCTTGGGCTGTCCATGTGTCCCCTCCGCCATCCCCCAATGTCCCCTGGGTGTCCCCAGTGTCCCCAATGTCCGCGGGGTGTCCCCAGTGTGTCCCCAGTGTGTCCCCAATGTCCCCAACATGTCCCCAATGTCCACGGGATGTCCCCTGTGTGTACCAAATGTGTGCCCAATGTCCCCAACATGTCCCCAACATGTCCCCAATGTCCACGGGGTGTCCCCTGTGTGTACCCAATGTGTCCCCAATGTTCCCTGGGTGTCCCCTGGGTGTCCCCAATGT
This sequence comes from Acanthornis magna, assembly GCA_036785705.1. NCBI lineage: Eukaryota > Metazoa > Chordata > Aves > Passeriformes > Acanthizidae > Acanthornis > Acanthornis magna. Next base: position 9,476 of record JAWUZG010000905.1, read on the forward strand.
CCCCTGGGTGTCCCCAACATGTCCCCAATGTTCCCGCCGTGTCCCCAATGTCCCCGGTGTGTCCCCAATGTGTCCCCAACGTCCCCTGGATGTCCCCAATGTCCCCTGGGTGTCCCCAACGTCCCCTGTGTCCCCAGAACGGCATTGTCCCCATCGTGGAGCCTGAGATCCTCCCTGACGGTGACCACGACCTCAAGACGTGCCAGTATGTCACCGAGAAGGTCAGTGCCACCTGCTGTCCCCAAACGTCCCCGAGCTGTCCCCGAGGGCTCGGAGGGCTCTGCTTCGCAGGGTGACACCGGGAGGTGACACCTGGACAGGGTTTGGTGACACCTGGAGATGTTTGGTGACACCTGGGAGGGTTTGGTGACACCTGGACAGGGTTTGGTGACACCTGGGAGGGTTTGGTGGCACCTGGAGATGTTTGGTGACACCTGGACAGGGTGTGGTGACACCTGGACAGAGTTTGGTGACACCTGGAGAGGTTTGGTGGCACCTGGGCAGGGTTTGGTGACACCTGGGTGGAGTTTGGTGACACCTGGGAGGGTTTGGTGACACCTGGACAGGGTTTGGTGACACCTGGAGATGTTTGGTGACACCTGGAGATGTTTGGTGGCACCTGGACAGGGTTTGGTGACACCTGGAGATGTTTGGTGACACCTGGAGTGTCCCCATCCCTGTCCCCAATGTCCCTCAGGTGTCCCCAATGTCCCTGGGGTGTCCCGAAGTGTCCCCAGTGTCCCCAGAATGTCCCCAGTGTCCCCTGAGTGTTACCAGGGCTGTCCCAAACACTGTCCCCAAGTGTCCCCAGTGTCCCCAGGGCTGTCCCTAGGGCTGTCCCCTGTGTCCCCAATGTCCATAAGTGTCCCCAACACTGTCCCCAATGTCCCCAGGTGCTGGCAGCTGTGTCCAAGGCTCTGAGTGACCACCACGTGTACCTGGAGGGGACACTGCACTGTCCCTGGGGCTGTCCCCTCAGTGTCCCCAATGTCCCTAGGGCTGTCCCTAGGGCTATCCCCTCAGTGTCCCCAATGTCCCCAATGTCCATAAGTGTCCCCAACACTGTCCCCACTGTCCCCAGGTGCTGGCCACGGTGTACAAGGCCCTGAGTGACCACCACGTGTACCTGGAGGGGACACTGCACTGTCCCCAGTGTCCCCAGGGCTGTCCCTAAGGCTATCCCCTCAGTGTCCCCAGTGTCCCCTCAGTGTCCCCAATGTCCCCAATGTCCCCAGCACTGTCCCCACTGTCCCCAGGTGCTGGTGGCTGTGTACAAGGCTCTGAGTGACCACCACGTGTACCTGGAGGGAACACTGCACTGTCCCTAGGGCTGTCCCCTCAGTGTCCCCAATGTCCCCATTGTCTCCAATGCTGTCCCCAATGTCCCCTGAGTATCCCGAGGTGTCCCCAATGTCCCCTGGATGTCCCTCAGTGTCCCCTGGCTGTCCCCAGGTGCTGGCAGCTGTGTACAAGGCTCTGAGTGACCACCACGTGTACCTGGAGGGGACACTGCACTGTCCCTAGGGCTATCCCCTCAGTGTCCCCAATGTCCATAAGTGTCCCCAACACTGTCCCCACTGTCCCCAGGTGCTGGCCACGGTGTACAAGGGCCTGAGTGACCACCACGTGTACCTGGAGGGGACACTGCACTGTCCCTAGGGCTGTCCCCTCAGTGTCCCCAATGTCCCCAGGGCTGTCCCTAGAGCTGCCCCCTCAGTGTCCCCAACACTGTCCCCACTGTCCCCAGGTGCTGGCCACGGTGTACAAGGCCCTGAGTGACCACCATGTGTCCCTGGAGGGGACACTGCACTGTCCCCAATGTCCCCAATGCTGTCTCCCATGTCCCTAGGGCTGTCCCTAGGGCTGTCCCCTCAGTGTCCCCAGTGTCCCCAACGCTGTCCCCACTGTCCCCAGGTGCTGGCCGCGGTGTACAAGGCTCTGAGTGACCACCACGTGTACCTGGAGGGGACACTGCACTGTCCCTGGGGCTGTCCCCTCAGTGTCCCCAATGTCCCTAGGGCTGTCCCTAGGGCTATCCCCTCAGTGTCCCCAATGTCCCCAATGTCCATAAGTGTCCCCAACACTGTCCCCACTGTCCCCAGGTGCTGGCCACGGTGTACAAGGCCCTGAGTGACCACCACGTGTACCTGGAGGGGACACTGCACTGTCCCCAATGTCCCCAGGGCTGTCCCTAGGGCTGTCTCCTCAGTGTCCCCAATGTCCATAAGTGTCCCCAACACTGTCCCCACTGTCCCCAGGTGCTGGCCACGGTGTACAAGGGCCTGAGTGACCACCACGTGTACCTGGAGGGGACACTGCACTGTCCCCAATGTCCCCAGGGCTGTCCCAATGTCCCTAGGGCTGTCCCTAGGGCTATCCCCTCAGTGTCCCCAATGTCCCCAATGTCCCCTGAGTGTCCCCACTGTCCCCAGGTGCTGGCGGCTGTGTACAAGGCCCTGAGTGACCACCACGTGTACCTGGAGGGGACACTGCTGAAGCCCAACATGGTCACCGCAGGCCACGCCTGTGCCACCAAGTACAGCTCCGAGGAGATCGCCATGGCAACGGTGACAGCGCTGCGCAGGACGGTGCCACCTGCCGTGCCAGGTCAGTGTCATTGTCATTGTGTCATTGTCGTTGTCACCGTGTCACCGTGTGCCCTGCGCACGACAGTGCCACCTGCCGTGCCAGGTCAGTGTCATTGTCATTGTGTCATTGTCGTTGTCACCGTGTGCCCTGCGCAGGACAGCGCCACCCGCCGTGCCAGGTCAGTGTCATTGTCATTGTGTCACTGTCATTGTGTCATTGTCATTGTCACCGTGTGCCCTGCGCAGGACAGTGCCACCCACTGTGCCAGGTCAGTGTCATTGTCATTGTGTCATTGTCGTTGTCACCGTGTGCCCTGCGCAGGACGGTGCCACCTGCTGTGCCAGGGCAGTGTCATTGTCATTGTCACTGTGTGTCATTGTCATTGTCATTGTCACCGTGTGCCCTGCGCAGGACAGTGCCACCTGCCGTGCCAGGTCAGTGTCATTGTCATTGTGTCATTGTCGTTGTCACCGTGTGCCCTGCGCAGGACAGCGCCACCCGCCGTGCCAGGTCAGTGTCATTGTCATTGTGTCACTGTCATTGTGTCATTGTCATTGTCACCGTGTGCCCTGCGCAGGACAGTGCCACCCACTGTGCCAGGTCAGTGTCATTGTCATTGTGTCATTGTCGTTGTCACCGTGTGCCCTGCGCAGGACGGTGCCACCTGCTGTGCCAGGGCAGTGTCATTGTCATTGTCACTGTGTGTCATTGTCATTGTCATTGTCACCGTGTGCCCTGCGCAGGACAGTGCCACCTGCCATGCCAGGGCAGTGTCATTGTCATTGTGTCATTGTCATTGTCACCGTGTGCCCTGCGCAGGACAGTGCCACCTGCCGTGCCAGGGCAGTGTCATTGTCATTGTGTCATTGTCATTGTCACCGTGTGCCCTGCGCAGAACGGTGCCACCCGCCGTGCCAGGTCAGTGTCATTGTCATTGTCACTGTGTGTCATTGTCATTGTGTGTGTCATTGTCACCGTGTGCCCTGCGCAGGACAGTGCCACCTGCTGTGCCAGGTCAGTGTCATTGTCACTGTCATTGTGTCATTGTCATTGTCATTGTCACTGTGTGCCCTGCGCGGGACAGTGCCACCTGCTGTGCCAGGGCAGTGTCACCGTGTGTCACCATGTGTCATTGTCATTGTGTCATTGTCATTGTCATTGTCATTGTCACCGCCCTGCGCAGGACAGTGCCACCTGCCATGCCAGGGCAGTGTCATTGTCATTGTCACTGTGTGTCATTGTCATTGTCGTTGTCACCGTGTGTCCTGCGCAGGACAGTGCCACCTGCTGTGCCAGGTCAGTGTCATTGTCATTGTCATTGTCATTGTCACCGTGTGCCCTGCGCAGGACAGTGCTACCTGCCGTGCCAGGTCAGTGTCATTGTCATTGTCATTGTCATTGTCACCGTGTGTCCTACGCAGGACAGTGCTACCTGCCGTGCCAGGTCAGTGTCACCTGTGTCATTGTCATTGTGTCACCGTGTGTCATTGTCACTGTGTGTCACCTCTGTGTCACTGCAGTGGCAGCTCAGTGTCACTGTCCCCTGGTGTCCCCTTGTCCCTGTGTCCCTTTGTCCCTGAGCTGTCCCTCCTCTCTCTGAGTGTCCCCAGGCTGTCCCCACAGTGTCCCTACAGTGTCCCCATGCTGTCCCCGTGTCCCCAAACAGGGATCACGTTCCTGTCCGGGGGTCAGAGCGAGGAGGAACCTGAACGCCATCAATCGCTGTCCCCTTGTCCCTGTGTCCCTGTGTCCCCAATGTGTCTGAGCTGTATCTGAGCTGTATCTGAGTGTCCCCACGGTGTCCCCACAATGTCCCCATGTCCCCAAACAGGGATCACGTTCCTGTCCGGGGGTCAGAGCGAGGAGGAGGCCTCTCTGAACCTGAACGCCATCAATTGCTGTCCCCTTGTCCCTGTGTCCCTGTGTCCCCAATGTCCCTGAGCAGTATCTCAGTGTCACTGCAATGTCCCCACGGTGTCCCCATGATGTCCCCATGTCCCCAAACAGGGATCACGTTCCTGTCCGGGGGTCAGAGCGAGGAGGAACCTGAACGCCATCGATCGCTGTCCCCTTGTTCCCCATGTCCCTGTGTGCCTGTGTCCCCAATGTGTCTGAGCTGTATCTGAGTGTCCCCACGGTGTCCCCACGATGTCCCCATGTCCCCAAACAGGGATCACGTTCCTGTCTGGGGGTCAGAGCGAGGAGGAACCTGAACGCCATCAATCGCTGTCCCCTTGTCCCTGTGTCCCCAATGTCCCTGAGCTGTATCTGAGCTGTATCTGAGTGTCCCCACGGTGTCCCCACGATGTCCCCATGTCCCCAAACAGGGATCACGTTCCTGTCCGGGGGTCAGAACGAGGAGGAACCTGAACGCCATTGATCGCTGTCCCCTTGTCCCTGTGTCCTTGTGTCCCCAATGTGTCTGAGCTGTGTCTGAGTGTCCCCACGGTGTCCCCACAGTGTCCCCATGTCCCTTTGGTGTCCCCAAACAGGGATCACGTTCCTGTCCAGGGGTCAGAGTGAGGAGGAGCCTGAACGCCATCAATCGCTGTCCCCTTGTCCCTGTGTCCCTGTGTCCCCAATGTCCCTGAGCAGTATCTCAGTGTCACTGCAATGTCCCCACGATGTCCCCATGATGTCCCCATGTCCCCAAACAGGGATCACGTTCCTGTCCGGGGGTCAGAGCGAGGAGGAACCTGAACGCCATCGATCGCTGTCCCCTTGTCCCTGTGTCCCTGTGTCCCTGAGCTGTATCTGAGTGTCCCCAGGCTGTTCTGACACTGTCCCCACGATGTCCCCGTGTCCCCAAACAGGGATCACGTTCCTGTCGGGCGGTCAGAGCGAGGAGGAGGCCTCTCTGAACCTGAACGCCATCAATCGCTGTCCCCTGCCGCGGCCCTGGGCGCTCACCTTCTCCTACGGCCGCGCCCTGCAGGCCTCGGCCCTCAAGGCCTGGGCAGGCAAGAAGGACAACACCAAGGCTGCCCAGGAGGAGTTCGTCAAGAGAGCGCTGGTGGGTGACACTGGGGACACCTAGGGGACACTCTGGGGACACCTTGCAGACACCTCGGGGACATTGGGGACACGGGGGGGTGAGAGGAGGAGGTTTGGGGGGTGACACTTGGGGACACAGGGACAACACCAAGGCTGCCCAGGAGGAGTTCGTGAAGAGAGCGCTGGTAGGTGACACTGGGGACACCTTGGGGACACTCTGGGGACACTGTGGGGACACTGGGGACACGGGGTGGTGACAGGAGGAGGTTGGGGGGGTGACACTTGGGGACACAGGGACAGGAACAGAGCAGCCCAGGAGGAGTTCATGAAGAGAGCGCTGGTAGGTGACACTGGGGACACTGTGGGGACACTCTGGGGACATGGGGGACACTCTGGGGACACCTTGCAGACACCTTGGGGACACCTTGGGGACATTGGGGACACAGGGGGGTTGAGAGGAGGAGGTTTGGGGGGTGACACTTGGGGACACAGGGACAGCACCAAGGCTGCCCAGGAGGAGTTCGTGAAGAGAGCGCTGGTGGGTGACACTGGGGACACCTTGGGGACACTCTGGGGACACTGTGGGGACACCTCGGGGACACAGGGTGGTGACAGGAGGAGGTTTGGGGAGTGACACCTGGGGACACAGGGACAGCACCAAGGCTGCCCAGGAGGAGGTCGTCAAGAGAGCGCTGGTGGGTGACACTGGGGACACTGTGGGGACACTCTGGGGACACGAGGGGACACTCTGGGGGGGGTGGGGCAACAGAGTTGAGAGGAGGAGGTTTGGGGGGTGACACTTGGGGACATTGTGGCCGTGGGTGGGGGATGGCACACAGGGGCTGGGAGAGAGCTGGGGACACCAATGTCCCAATGTCCCCAATGTCCCCAATGTCCCAATGTCCCCAATGTTCCAATGTCCCCAATGTCCCCAATGTTCCAATGTCCCCAGAACCCCCAAAGTCTCCCTGTTGTCCCAATGTCCCTAATTGTCCTCAACACCCCCAGTGTCCCCAACGTCCCCAACACCCTGAATGTCCCAAACACACCCAATGTCCCCAGTGTCCCCAATGTCCCCAGTGTCCCCAATGTCCCAGTGTACCAAACACCCTGAATGTCCCCAATGTCCCCAATGTTCTCCATGTCCCCTATGTCCCCCCATTGTCCTGATCATCCCCAACACCCGCAGTGTCCCCAATGTCCCCAGTGTCCCCAATGGCCCCAATGTCCCAGTGTCCCAAACACCCTGAATGTCCCCAGTGTCCCCAATGTTCTCCATGTCCCCAATGTCCCCCCATTGTCCCGATCATCCCCAACACCCGCAGTGTCCCCAATGTCCCCCAGTGTCCCCAATACCCTGCATGTCCTGAGTGACCCAAACATCCCCAATGTCCCCACTGATGTCCCAAATGTCCCTAACTGTCCCCAACTGTCCCCAGGCCAACTCTGTGGTGTGCCAGGGCAAGTACACCCCGAGTGTCCCAAAGACCCCAATGTCCCCAATGCCCCCAATGGCCCTCAATGTCCCCAAGGTCCCCAATGTCCCAAACCATCCCTAAGTGTCCCCAATGTCCCCAATGTCCTGAGTGACCCCAATTTCCCCAACGTCCCCAACATTCCCAATGCCCCCAGTGTCCCCAATGTCCCTAACTGTCCCTAGCTGTCCTCACTGTGCCCACTGTCCCCAATGTCCCCAACTGTCCCCAGGCCAACTCCCTCGTGTGCCAGGGCAAGTACACCCTGAGTGACCCCAATGTCCCCAAACACCCCAATGTCCCCAATGTCCCCAATGGCCCTTTGTCCCCAATGTCCCATTGACTCCAATGGCCCCAATGCCCTGAATGTCCTGAGTGACCCAAATGTCCTCAATGTCCCGAACACCCCCACTGTCCCCACTGTCCCTAACTGTCCCTAACTGTCCCCAACTGTCCCCAGGCCAACTCCCTGGCGTGCCAGGGCAAGTACACCCCGAGTGACCCCAATGTCCCAAAGACCCCAATGTCCCCAATGGCCTCAATGCCCCCGAAGGTCTCCAATGTTCCCATGGTCCCCAATGTCCCAAACACCCCCAATGTCCCCAATGTCCCCAATGTCCTCAATGTCCTGAGTGTCCCTGATGTCCCCATTGACTGCATTGTCTCCAGTGTCCCCAATGGCCCCAATGGCCCCAATGTCCTCAATGTCCCCATTGACCCCACTGTCCTCAATGTCCCTAATTGTCCCCAATGCCCCCAGTGTCCCCATTACCCCCAGTATCCCTAATTATCCCCAATGGCCCCAATGTCCCAAACACCCCCAGTGTCCCCAGTGTCCCAATGTCCCCAATGTCCCCAATGGCCCCATCGATGGCCCCAATGCCCCCACTGTCCCCAATGTCCCATTGACTCCAATGGCCCCAATGCCCTGAATGTCCTGAGTGACCGAAATGTCCCCAATGTCCCAACACCCCCAATGTCCCCACTGTCCCTAACTGTCCCTAACTGTCCCTAACTGTCCCCACTGTCCCTAACTGTCCCCACTGTCCCCACTGTCCCTAACTGTCCCTAACTGTCCCCACTGTCCCCACTGTCCCTAACTGTCCCTAACTGTCCCTAACTGTCCCCACTGTCCCTAACTGTCCCCACTGTCCCCACTGTCCCTAACTGTCCCTAACTGTCCCTAACTGTCCCCACTGTCCCTAACTGTCCCTAACTGTCCCCACTGTCCCTAACTGTCCCCACTGTCCCTAACTGTCCCTAACTGTCCCCACTGTCCCCACTGTCCCCACTGTCCCTAACTGTCCCCACTGTCCCTAACTGTCCCTAACTGTCCCTAACTGTCCCCACTGTCCCTAACTGTCCCTAACTGTCCCTAACTGTCCCCACTGTCCCTAACTGTCCCTAACTGTCCCCACTGTCCCTAACTGTCCCCACTGTCCCTAACTGTCCCTAACTGTCCCCACTGTCCCCACTGTCCCTAACTGTCCCTAACTGTCCCCACTGTCCCCACTGTCCCCACTGTCCCCACTGTCCCCACTGTCCCTAACTGTCCCTAACTGTCCCTAACTGTCCCTAACTGTCCCCACTGTCCCCACTGTCCCCACTGTCCCCACTGTCCCTAACTTTCCCTAACTGTCCCCACTGTCCCCACTGTCCCCACTGTCCCCACTGTCCCTAACTGTCCCCACTGTCCCTAACTGTCCCCACTGTCCCCACTGTCCCTAACTTTCCCTAACTGTCCCCACTGTCCCTAACTGTCCCCACTGTCCCCAGGCCAACTCGCTGGCGTGCCAGGGCAAGTACACCCCGAGTGGCGAGGCTGGGGCTGCGGCCAGCGAGTCTCTGTTCGTGTCCAACCACGCCTACTGACCCTGCGGCCACTGACCGCGGCCTGTGGCCACTGACCAGGGCCCTGTGGCCACTGAGCGCTGGGAGTGACCACTGAGCGCTGGGAGTGACCACTGAGCGCTGGGAGTGACCACTGACCGCTGGGAATGACCACTGAGCGCTGGGAGTGACCACTGAGCGCTGGGAGTGACCACTGACTGCTCCCTGTGGCCACTGACCGCTCCCTGTGGCCACTGGCCGCTCCCTATGGCCACTGACCACTCCCTGTGGCCACTGACCGCTCCCTGTGGCCACTGGCCGCTCCCTGTGGCCACTGGCCGCTCCCTGTGGCCACTGACTGCTCCCTGTGGCCACTGACCGCTCCCTGTGGCCACTGACAGCTCCCTGTGGCCACTGACAGCTCCCTGTGGCCACTGACCGCTCCCTGTGGCCACTGACAGCTCCCTGTGGCCACTGACCGCTCCCTGTGGCCACTGGCCGCTCCCTGTGGCCACTGGCCGCTCCCTGTGGCCACTGACCACTCCCTGTGGCCACTGACCGCTCCCTATGGCCACTGACCGCTCCCTGTGGCCACTGGCCGCTCCCTGTGGCCACTGACCGCTCCCTGTGGCCACTGGCCGCTCGCTGGCCCTGCCCAAGCTCACAATAAAGGTTGTGGATGAACCTGGGAGGCTGCGCTGGCGTTTGTGGGGTTGGACCGAATTTGGGAATTTTGGGGAAATTTTGGGGAGTTTGACCCAAATTTGGGGATTTTGGAGGAATTTCAGCCCAAATTTGGGGATTTTGGGTTTTTTTTGGGGGGAATTGACCTAAATTTTGGGAATTTTGGGTTTTTTTGGGGGAGGGAATTGTCCCAGATTTGGGGTTTTTTTTGCGTTTTTTTTGGGGGTTTGCAGCCCAAAGTTGGGGTTTTAAGGTGTTTTTTTGGGGCGGATTTGACACAAATTTGGGAATTTTGTGGGTTTTTTGGGGGGAATTGACCGAAATTTTGGGAATTTTGGTTTTTTTCGGGGGATTTTCATCCCAAATTTGGGGTTCTAGGGGTGTCTGGGGGAGTTTGACCCAAATTCGGGGCATTTTGGGGAAATTTTGGGGAGGAATTGACCGAAATTTGGGAATTTTGGTATTTTTTTGGGAGGGGTTTGACCGAAATTTGGGGTTCTGGGGTGTTTTTTGGGGGGGAATTGACTGAAATTTGGAGATTTTCATCCTGAAGTGGGAGATTTGGGGTTTTTGGGGAGGATTTTCATCCCAAATTTGGGGGTTCTGGGGGGAAATTTTGGGTGGGGTTGACCCAAATTCGGGAGATTTTGGGGTTTTTTTGGGGGGGAATTGATGCAAATTTGGGGGATTTTGGGGTTTTTCAGGGGGGGTTTTGACGCAAATTTGGGAATTTTGGGGTTTTTGGGGGCAATTGACCCAAATTTGGGGGTTTGGTGGTTTTTTCTGGGAGGGAATTAACTGAAATTTGTTGGATTTTTGGTTTTTTGTGGGGGGAATTGACCCAAATTTGGGAATTTTGGTTTTTTTTTGGGGGGAGTTAACCCGAATTTTGGGGATTTCGGAGGAATTTCAGCCCAAATTTGAAGGGTTCTGGGTTTTTTTGGGGTATTAGGACCCAAATTTGGGCGATTTTGGGGAAATTGCACCCCAAATTTGGGCTTTTGGGGAGTTTTTTGGGAGAATTGACCAAAATTTGGGAATGTTGGGGTTTTTTTGGGAGGGAATTGACCCAAACTCGGGAAATTTTGGAGGAATTTAAGCCCAAATTTAAAGGGGGTTTGGGTTTTTTTGGGTGTGCATCCCAAATTTGGGTTTCTGGGGGGGGGTTTTGGGGGGGTTTGACCCAAATTTGGGAATTTTGGGGTTTTTTTTGGGGGGTTGACCCAAATTTTTTGGATTTTGGGGAATTTTCATCCCAAATGTGGAGGTTCTGGGGCATTTCAGCCCAAATTTGGGTCCCTTTTTACCCCAATTTCAGGATTTTGGGAGGGTTTGACCCAAATTTGGGGATTTTGGGGTTTTTTGGGGGGGAATTGACCCAAATTTGGGTATTTTGGGGATTTTTTGGGGGGGGATTTGACCCAAATTTGGGGTTTTTTCATCTGAAATTGGGGGGTTTGGGGAGTGACACTTGGGGACACTCTGGGGACACTCGGGGGTCATTGGGGACATTGGGGTGCACTGAGGGACACGGGGTGGTGACAAGAGAAGGTTTGGGAGGTGACACTTGGGAACACAGGGACAGCACCAGGGCTGCCCAGGAGGAGTTCGTGAAGAGAGCGCTGGTAGGTGACACTGGGGGCACTGTGGGGACACTCTGGGGACATGGGCGACACTCTGGGGACACCTTGCAGACACCTCGGGGACATTGGGGACACGGGGGGTTGAGATGAGCAGGTTTGGGGGGTGACACTTGGGGACACAGGGACAACACCAAGGCTGCCCAGGAGGAGTTCGTGAAGAGAGCGCTGGTAGGTGACACTGGGGACACCTTGGGGACACTCTGGGGACACTGTGGGGACACCTCAGGGACATTGGGGACACCTCGGGGACACTGGGGACACTCTGGGGACACCTCGGGGATACGGGGGGCACTTTGGGGACACTCTGGGGGGGGTGGGGCAACAGGGGTGGTGACAGGGGGGTGACACTTGGGGACACAGGGACAACACCAAAGCCACCCAGGAGGAGTTCGTCAAGAGAGCACTGGTAGGTGACACTGGGGACACCTTGGGGACACCTCGGGGACACGAGGGGACACTCTGGGGGGGGTGGGGCAACAGAGTTGAGAGGAGGAGGTTTGGGGGGTGACACTTGGGGACATTGTGGCCGTGGGTGGGGGATGGCACACAGGGGCTGGGAGAGAGCTGGGGACACCAATGTCCCAATGTCCTCAATGTCCCCAATGTTCCAATGTCCCCAGAACCCCCAAAGTCTCCCTGTTGTCCCAATGTCCCTAATTGTCCTCAACACCCCCAGTGTCCCCAACGTCCCCAACACCCTGAATGTCCCAAACACACCCAATGTCCCCAGTGTCCCCAATGTCCCCAGTGTCCCCAATGTCCCAGTGTACCAAACACCCTGAATGTCCCCAATGTCCCCGATGTTCTCCATGTCCCCTATGTCCCCCCATTGTCCTGATCATCCCCAACACCCGCAGTGTCCCCAATGTCCCCAGTGTCCCCAATGGCCCCAATGTCCCAGTGTCCCAAACACCCTGAATGTCCCCAGTGTCCCCAATGTTCTCCATGTCCCCAATGTCCCCCCATTGTCCCGATCATCCCCAACACCCGCAGTGTCCCCAATGTCCCCCAGTGTCCCCAATGCCCTGCATGTCCTGAGTGACCCAAACATCCCCAATGTCCCCACTGATGTCCCAAATGTCCCTAACTGTCCCCAACTGTCCCCAGGCCAACTCTGTGGTGTGCCAGGGCAAGTACACCCCGAGTGTCCCCAATGTCCCAAAGACCCCAATGTCCCCAATGCCCCCAATGGCCCTCAATGTCCCCAAGGTCCCCAATGTCCCAAACCATCCCTAAGTGTCCCCAATGTCCCCAATGTCCTGAGTGACCCCAATTTTCCCAACGTCCCCAACATTCCCAATGCCCCCAGTGTCCCCTATGTCCCTAACTGTCCCTAACTGTCCCTAACTGTCCCCACTGTCCCCAATGTCCCCACTGTCCCTAACTGTCCCTATGTCCCCAACTGTCCCCAGGCCAACTCCCTCGTGTGCCAGGGCAAGTACACCCTGAGTGACCCCAATGTCCCCAAACACCCCAATGTCCCCAATGTCCCCAAACACCCCAATGTCCCCAATGTCCCCAAACACCCCAATGTCCCCAATGTCCCCAATGGCCCTTTGTCCCCAATGTCCCATTGACTCCAATGGCCCCAATGCCCTGAATGTCCTGAGTGACCGAAATGTCCCCAATGTCCCAACACCCCCAATGTCCCCACTGTCCCTAACTGTCCCTAACTGTCCCTAACTGTCCCCACTGTCCCTAACTGTCCCCACTGTCCCCACTGTCCCTAACTGTCCCTAACTGTCCCCACTGTCCCTAACTGTCCCTAACTGTCCCTAACTGTCCCCACTGTCCCCACTGTCCCTAACTGTCCCTAACTGTCCCCACTGTCCCTAACTGTCCCCACTGTCCCTAACTGTCCCTAACTGTCCCCACTGTCCCCACTGTCCCTAACTGTCCCTAACTGTCCCCACTGTCCCTAACTGTCCCTAACTGTCCCCACTGTCCCCACTGTCCCTAACTGTCCCTAACTGTCCCCACTGTCCCCACTGTCCCCACTGTCCCCACTGTCCCCACTGTCCCTAACTGTCCCTAACTGTCCCCACTGTCCCCACTGTCCCCACTGTCCCCACTGTCCCTAACTGTCCCCACTGTCCCTAACTGTCCCCACTGTCCCCACTGTCCCCACTGTCCCCACTGTCCCCACTGTCCCCACTGTCCCTAACTGTCCCCACTGTCCCCAGGCCAACTCGCTGGCGTGCCAGGGCAAGTACACCCCGAGTGGCGAGGCTGGGGCTGCGGCCAGCGAGTCTCTGTTCGTGTCCAACCACGCCTACTGACCCTGCGGCCACTGACCGCGGCCTGTGGCCACTGACCAGGGCCCTGTGGCCACTGAGCGCTGGGAGTGACCACTGAGCGCTGGGAGTGACCACTGACCGCTGGGAGTGACCACTGAGCGCTGGGAGCGACCACTGAGCGCTGGGAGTGACCACTGAGCGCTGGGAGTGACCACTGACTGCTGGGAGTGACCACTGACTGCTCCCTGTGGCCACTGACCGCTCCCTGTGGCCACTGGCCGCTCCCTATGGCCACTGACCACTCCCTGTGGCCACTGACCGCTCCCTGTGGCCACTGACAGCTCCCTGTGGCCACTGACAGCTCCCTGTGGCCACTGGCCGCTCCCTGTGGCCACTGGCCGCTCGCTGGCCCTGCCCAAGCTCACAATAAAGGTTGTGGATGAACCTGGGAGGCTGCACTGGCGTTTGTGGGGTTGGACCGAATTCGGGAATTTTGGGGAAATTTTGGGGAGTTTGACCCAAATTTGGGGATTTTGGAGGAATTTCAGCCCAAATTTGGGGATTTTGGGGTTTTTTTGGGAGGGGGAATTGACCTAAATTTTGGGAATTTTGGGGTTGTTTGGGGGAGGGAATTGACCCAAATTTGGGGGGGTTTTTTGGTTTTTTTTGGGGGTTTTCATCCCAAATTTGGGGTTTTTGGGGTGTTTTTTTTGGGAGGATTTGACCCAAATTTGGGAATTTTGTGGGTTTTTTGGGGTGAATTGACCGAAAATTTGAGAATTTTGGGTTTTTTTGGGGGGATTTTCATCCCAAATTTGAGGGTTCTAGGGTGGTTTTGGGGGGAATTGACCCAAATTCGGGGGTTTTGGGGATATTTGGGGGACGGTTTAATCCCAAATTTGGGGATTTTGGGGGTTTTTTTTGGGGGGGAATTGACCCAAATTTGCAGAATTTTGGGCTTTTTTTGGGGGGGATTTGACCCAAATTTGGGGTTTTTTTATCCGAAATTGGGGGGTTTGGGGGGTGACACTTGGGGACACTCTGGGGACACTCTGGGGACACCTCAGGGACAAGGGGGACACCTTGGGGACACCTCATTGACACTGGGGACACGGGGTGGTGACAGGAGGAGATTTGGGGGGTGACACTTGGGGACATTGTGGCCGCGGGTGGGGGATGGCACACAGGGACTGGGAGAGAGCTGGGGACACCAATGTCCCAATGTCCCCAATGTCCCAATGTCCCAATGTCCCCAATGTCCCCAATGTCCCCAATGTCCTCAATGTCCCCAATGTCCTTAATGTCCTCAAGGTCCCCAATGTCCCCAATGTCCCCAATGTCCCCAGTGTCCTCAATGTTCCAATGTCCCATTGTTCCCCTACTGTCCCAATGTCCCCAACACCCCCAATATCCTCAATGTCCCTAATTGTCCCCAACGCCCCAATGTCCCCAACATTCCCAATGAGCTCACTGTCCCTAATTGTCCCCACTGTCCCCATGTCCCCCCTGTCCCCAGGCCAACTCCGTGGCATGCCAGGGCAAGCACACCCCAAGTGTCCCCAACGTCCCCAAAGTCCAATGACCCCAATGTCCCCAATGTCCCCAATGTCCCCAATGTCCCCAATGTCCCCAATATCCCAAATGACCCCAAAGTCCCCAATGTCCCCAATGACCCCAATGTCCCCAATGTCCCCAATGACCCCAATGTCCCCAATGTCTCCCGTTGCAAAATTGTTGCAAGATGGATCCTTAGAGGCTTTGTGCGAGCAAAGCAAGGTGGAGGCCGAGGGGCGCACGTGACTCAGGCTGAAGGTCACCGTGACCTCAAACTCTGTGGACAGCACCTTCAGATCAGGCCAAGAGTTCCTTGTAGCTAAAAGTATGAAGGAGAGTTGTGAAAGTTGAGGCCCTGTCTGGGAGAAATATTTAAATGAAGTTTTTTGCATATAGCCAATGACTTTATGACTCGTAGGCATAATTAACTGTAAAAGTATTTAAGGAATAAACAACTAAATAAACTCGGAGCTTGCTTTATTAATCACATTGAGTAGCACATGTCTTGCTCCCCCGCCGTTCGACAAATGGTGACCCCGATGTGATATTTTGATAATCGAGTTAAAAAGCCGAGAAACGGCGAGAGAGAGAAAGCGGCGCAGGTTGGCAGTGACAGGAGGGCACGAGCAGCATCGCCGTGGCGATAGGAGCCTGACTCGGACGCCTGGATCCGGGGAGGATCTGCCGCTGGGGCGAACCGGACAAGCTGAAAAAGGAGTGGATGACCGAGAGTTGGAAACCGTGGTGCAAAGTGATCCAGGAGAAAATGGCCGAGAGTCGGAGACCGTGGTACAAAGTGATCCAAGAGAAGACAACCGAGAGTCGGAGACTGTGGTACAAAGCAATCCAAGAGAAAATGACCGAGAGTTGCAAACTGTGGTGCAAAGTGATCCAGGAGAAAATGACCTAGAGTTGCAAACTGTGGTGCAAAGTGATCCAGGAGAAAATGACCTAGAGTTGCAAACCGTGGTGCAAAGTGATCCAGGAGAAAATGACCTAGAGTTGCAAACCGTGGTGCAAAGCGATCCAAGAGAAAACAACCGAACCGTGGTACAAAGCGATCCAAGAGAAAACGACCCAGAGTCGGAAACCGTGGTACAAAGTGATCCAGGAGAAAACAACCGAGAGTCGGAGACCGTGGTAAAAAGTGATCCAGGAGAAAACAACCGAGAGTCTGAAACCGTGGTACAAAGCGATCCAGGAGAATGGACAACCCAGAGCAAATTTACAGCTGGCTGAAGAAATGGATCAACAGGTAGCCCCAAAAATTTATTATAGCGCTTTTTTTAAAAAAAAGCAGAGACTTGAGTCTAAGACTCTGAGATTACTAGCAGGTCTAGTAGCTATAAGAAAAGCTAAGAGATCTTTTTTGTAGATCCTAATAGAGTTTTGGAAGAAAGTGAGTGGCGCAAATCTAGAGATAAGTTGTTTGATGCAATGATAAATGATGATAAAACTGCAAAAAAGCTTAGTGAGTACTAGAGAGAGGTGATAAATACTTTAAAGCAGTATAAAGCTGAAAAGAAGATCACGGCAGTAGTGACAGAAAAGTTAGCGAGCGCGGGGGGGGAGGACATTCCGAAAACGCCGTGTCCCCCCCACTCCGCCACAGTCACAGAGAGAGAGAAAGAGCCATCCCGAGAGCTGCAGCTGTGCCGAGAGCGCCGGAGCACAGCCCGAGCACCCCGGGCTGCGAGGGAGTCCCGCCGGCCCTGCCCTGCCGAGCAGCAGCAGCAGCAGCGTTTCAAAGAGAAATTCCAGAAGAAATTTAAAGAACATCCAAATCCGGAGAAAGACAGAAAGAAAGGAGGAGAAAGTAATCCTCCGTTCCTCTGCCGCCAGAGCCAGGGGGAGTCCGGCCTTCGGCCCCTCCCCAAAGTGAGAGACAGAAAGAACGTTAAAAACTGTAAAAGCAGATGTCAACCAAATTTTAAAAAGAACAAAAAAAAAGCTTGTATGAAAAAATCTATGGTTCAGTTTGCAAATGTATCTTCAAAGTGTCTTTTAATTAGTGCAACTCAGTTGTATTTTAAATTTGTTTCCAACTTTTTAAAACCAAAAAGTAATGATGATAACAGCTTTGTTTAATGAAAGAGTTAAGCTAAAAGTTGTTACAAAGTGCTTTAAAAGGTCTTGTGCATTGTTAAGTTAGTTGACATCTTAACTCCACAGAATTAATCTTCCTGAGACAGAGAAAGCACACTGCTTTGAAATTCTAGACTTTGCTGTGTGAGTGCTAAGAGGCCAGTTTTCGGCTAGCAAATTTTGGTAGATGCACTGAGGGTATTTGATTCGAGCAAATGATTTTATGTTCTACTTAGTTACACATGTATTGCCTCGGCTTTGCTGTGATCTGCGAATTGAAAATTATAACGTCACCCAACTCTGATAAAACGGAGATGTTAACACTAAAACCATAGAGTAAATTCTGGTTTTTCCCACAGAGTTAAGTTTATTTTTTCTGCCTAGCCTGGGAGTTTGTGAGGCTAACTTGACGCCCGTCCAACGAACTGCTGCTGCTTGACCTTGGAATGCCTAAGCTACTTACGATAAACCAGACGGTGCAAAATAATTGCACACGGCACATTAAGATCCCATAGGGAATTAACAAAATTAAATTTTCGGGTTTTCTCCTCAAAGCATCATTTATCCTTATGTGTATAATCTGTTTATGAACAGACTCAGTGTCTTAGTCTTACTTAACATACATTCAAGTAGCCCTGCCAAATTTAGTAGACCCCTATTTAAAATATGTAGAGTAGATATTAACTGCACAATATGTAAAGCTACAGCTTTAATTAACTTTAAAGCCTAATGTCAAAACATTGAATGATTTACAAAGTTCCTAAGAGCAATTAACTGTGTAAGGCCCGTGCTAAGCCTAGCTCCATATTTCTTATCTGCAAAAGCTTTTGAGAATCCACTATAATTAGCCCGTAGTTTTCTACGGTAAAAACAAACAGCATTATGCCAACTTCACCTGTTTGCCTATGCAACTTAAATAAGACAATTTAAACGTGACTGTTTTGCCATAAAGACACATGTGACAGCTGGCAGAGAAGCAAAAATTGCTACCCCAGAGAGTTTCAACTGTTTCTACATAGTTTATTGTTAAGGAATGCCAGAACTAACAAAATAACATCCTAAAGCCAATTCTGTAAAGTATTTTATGGCCTAGGGGTCAGTTGACTCCCTAGTACCTTTAGCAGAGCCTAATCCCTGCAGTAAATCCTGCAGCTGCTATAAAGTTTGTTTCTTTGTATGTGTGTGTAAATTACCTGTGTTAATTTGTATTTTGCTGGCATATAAATCTAAGTAGAAGCACCTATGAGATAAAACTTATTTTTTAAGTGCTAAAGATTAATTTCTCTTCAGTTTCAATTACGTTAACTTTAAGTTCTGCTAAATTTATCTTAGTTTTAAACGAAGTTAAAGTTTAAGTTCTGTCAAAACATGCAAATCATGCAAAAAAAAAGGGAGGGGAAGGAAAGGAAAAAGAGTTCTTTACAGTTCTTTTGCTATAGAAATAAGATAAAGTCAACTGAAATGTTCATGATAAAGAATTGGTAAGACAAACAAATGAAGATGTAATTTGTCAAATCCTTAATTTCATCACAAATCCTATGGTTCTGAATGTTCTACATTAATCAATCAAGGTGACTATTTATAACAATCTTTGCAGCTTTACCTTCTATAGGTAACACAGAAGAATGAACATCAATTTCAAATCATGAATATTATTAATTGGAAGATGCTTAGTGCTTCTCTTTCTTGTTTTCATTTTGCTTTACTGTCATATATGCATAGAGGTGTAGAAAACATAATCTCACTTTTTCAGAACAGTTACTGTTACTATATTAACAATTCTAGATGTGTTGTTAATGTAATTATATGAATTTACTAAGCTTTTATAGAGAGCATTATCCAGAAGATATTATTTGATGCTACACGTATGTATTCCTTTGTTCACAGCTATTTGCAGTTTGTTTATGGTACCATTAATTATTTAGTTAAAACTAAATGACAACGCCGACTGCTTTAGAAATTTTCACATAACTCTGTGTAGTTATCTGTAAGAAGTGAATTCTTTTAAAGAATTGCTATTAATAGAGGCCTGTTTGGAGGATTTAGAAAGACTCTCTCAGTGAAGGCCTGGGCTCTGGCCAAGCCCTGGCCCTAAGCTGATCGAGTACTAGATCTTTAATCCCAGATGTTTCTACCCTAAAACCGCAATCGAGTCATTTTGGCTCATCAATTCGGCTTGATAAGAACTGGAACCCCTTTCAGGTAAACTTGAAAACCTTGCCTGGGAAAGGTCTTCAAGTCTCACCTGAAAAATGGGACTCTCCAGTGATTGTAGACTCTGGGTAATAGCTAATAGTTAAATAGTTAATAATCTGTGTACTTTTGAAGCATTGTTCTCTTTCTCTTATGTATATTAGTAGTTGCATTTGTTGCCTTGATCACCTTCGCTCATGATGCAAAACTCACACTTGAGTGTGTAATAACACGAAATAACAAAGCTCAAATAACGTGTTAACCTAGAGAAGAGAGTATGCATCTGTTCTATCACCAACAGGTTTAAAACAATTACCTGCTCGCCTGATCAGAATCAAGAACCAGAGTTCAGAAGAAACCACGGACTCTTTATTCAAGATTTGAGCTTGACAGAGACTTTAGAGCAATGGTGTATATTGTTTTCACAGTTTCAATTAGCTAAAGTAGTACTTGCTGGAAAAATTATTTTAAGTAACCTTATAGTAACAAGTTAAAGTAGAAAGGTTGCTCAAAGCTGAAGAATCACTGAGTGGCTCAAGAATTTGTGTAATCGATAAGAATAACTTTAAAAATGTTGTTTTGCTGTGCCTTGCAATGCTGCTCTATAATAATTCACGGAGTGATAGAAAAAATACACCAATCGGACCTGGCTTGTGCAAAAAGAAAACGGGGGAATTGTTGGGTGTTCTTAATAGGCAGGGCAGTGAGATATGCACAATCCAGCATTAGCTTAGCAGAGCCAGCAGAAGCAGCGTTTGTATGACAGCTCACCATCGCTCTGAGTGATTCGTTTAGATGTGTAAACAAGTAGCTAGTAACCAATCTACTGCTTAGATATAGAGAAGCAGAAGATGTGTATAAGTAGCCTTCTGATCTGGAATAAACGGCTTTCACCTGATCAAATTGGTCTGTGTGTGATTGACCCGAGCCTCCGCAACACTGGATGTATTAAAATGTCTCCAAACATTGTGTTTTAAAAAAGAAAATAACTTGCGGGTTTGGGAAGACCAGGATGGATTTTGTTAAGAGCATATTGGAAACAGCACCAAGAGAAGGAACAACTTTTGTTGGAATGCTCCCACATGGAGTGACAGAGGAAGGTTTGAATCCTGAGCTCAGATTTGTTTGTTCAAGTGAAATAATACTGATACTTCTACTAATAATACAATTTTATATATATACATAATACCATATAATATCATATCATATCATATCATATCATATCATATCATATCATATCATACAGAAATAGATATATTTCTAACTAAAAATTAATGATGTGATGTAATGCTGACAATACTAATTTGTTAGCTTTGGCTGCTCAGGAATGTGACTCCAAACACCCTAAAGAAAATGATTGGCCAGGACCCGAATGTCAGTGGTAAACATTGTGAGATTGTTTACAATAACTACAGGAGGAAGGGATGAAATTGGCTATTTTTGTAGGGTTTGCTGATACTGTGATGTGGAATGCTTTGTCTGTTACTGTGAAAAAGAAAGGGATTAAGACTGCTGGGTTTTTCATGTACCAGACTATCCACAAGCTGCAGGACTGGTTGAACAGATGAAGGGGTTGTTCAAAGATCACTTGGACAAATAATGAGATGGGAATGTGTCGCGATGGAGAACCCATCTCACAGATGTGCTCCATACCCTTAGCAATGGCCCGCGGGGGAAATGGAAACACCCTTGATGTGCATGGCTGAACCCAATTTGCAAATCCAACCATGGACAGTGAGCCTTGGCCTCCCTGGGAAATTGTTCTGGGTGCGATGGCTCCTTGCAGGGCCACCCCAGAGGCTGCAGGGCTGGACCTTATATATCAGAATTAATTAGGATAAATCTGAAACAAACGAGAGTTATCAATACCAAAACAGGAATTCAGATTCCTCCAGGACACTTTGGGTTGATAACTTCTCACTGGAGCTTGGCCTTGCAAGGTGTTCATGTCATGGGAGGAGGAACTGATGCAGATTATTGAGGAGAAATTCAAGCAATTCTGTTAAACAATAATGAACAAGATTGGATTATTCAACCCCATGACAGGGTAGGACAAGTATTGATATTACAGTTTTAAAAACAATTGTGCAAAATGGAGATCCACCTCAAATCACCACTGCTTGTGGAGATAAAGGGTTTGGATCCACCAGTCCTAACAATGGAGCCAAGGTGTGGGTGCAGAGGCCAAATGGCCCTCCCGAGGCAGCTGAAGGAACAGCTCTGGGGAAAGACAGCACCGTTTGAATCCTGAAACCTGGGCAAGAACGATGGGAATATGTCCCTGCAGCCAAGTGTTCAATGGGAGAACAAGTAGATGTTATAGGATGTTGTTTTACAGATCCTGCCAGAGCAAATCTCCTGTTTGCCCCAACAGTCCCTTGGGAAAATGCTCTGATCCACGGGGCTCGATGTGAACACTGATGTGCCACTGAGTGCCTTCCACACGAATTCCAAGCAGGAGCCTGCGTGCCCCTCAAGGCCTGGGACCCGGCACCTCTGCAGCCGAAGGGGAAAGGACCCCACCAAGTCTTGTTCCCCACAGACACCGCGGTAAAGCTGAACAGCAAAGGACCTTGGGGGCATTATTTGGGAATTAAAAAGGAGCCAGCTCCATGGACAATGGAATTATTGTTCCTAACCCAAATGAGACTGAGGAAAAAGAATGAATAACCTTGTCACTAAAGTACTGCTGATATCTGTAAGTTGTATCTTGGTAGTCAACCAGAATCTTTGTTCACCAGAAACTCCTCTAGAGTTTCACCAAGGGATTAGTCATGAAAATTCTTACGGAAATGTAAAGATCAAAGTAGCCAAAATACTCAATGTAACTAATTGCTGGGTGTGCTCTCAACTAATGTTGGGAGGAACGGGATTCCCTTGCAGGGCCCACGCTATGGAGTGGCCAGAACTCTCTCAATGGGATCTGACTCGTAACGGAGCCGGTGAAGGGATAATTGAAGAAAAGTGTGATGTGGAACAGAGGAATACATTGATCAGTTTTCCAGGATTCACTAGGATTTGCCTTCAGGAGAAACCAAACCCTGTTCTAGTTAGAGGCCACAGTGTGAAAGGATTTCTGTGCTTGAACATCACTCCCAATGCCAATAGAGCTTGGGGTGCTGGAGCTGCTCAAGGTCAGTGTTACACCACTCTCAGCTGCAGTGCCACCGTTTTGGGTACTTTGGCAGCGACCCCAGGGAAGAGTTGGGGCCAAGGGAACATTTTCCACCCCAAGAGTGCCTTTGGTTTCAGAAAGCCAAAGATTCTGGTTCACCCTGTGCCCCATGTGCATTGCCTTGTCCTATGGAGTTTATGTCAGTGACCTAAATCGATTATTAGGAGAAGTAGCAAATGATACTGCTAAAATATTGAATAGCACATCCTGTGAGCTCCAACAAACACAAATAGGGCTCTACAGAACCGCATGGCCTTAGATGATCTGCTTGCTGTCCAGGGAGGAACCTGTGCTCTTCTAGGACAGGAATGTTGCACTTGTATCAGTGATGGGTTTGAAGTGCAACAGTCAGGAATGCCCTCGATAGAAAGAGCAGTAGAAGAGTGGAAGAAAGAAGGGAATTCTTCCTGGTGGGATTGGCTCCATGGCTGCCAAATTGGAGGCTGCTGCGAAATGCATTTGTGGCAGTCACTGTAATCACTGCAGTGTGTGCACTTGGTGTGTTATGATTCCATGGTAGAGTTGTTGTAACACTTTGTGCTGAGAAATGGAGCACAGAGACTTGTCTGAAAAGAGACACAGTCTCAAGAAAAAAGGGGGATTTGATCAAGAACAGGGAATAGCCCTAATTAGTTAATTAAGCATGTTTGAAAAGGAATGGAAATTATAGCTCTGAGTAATGAACTTGAACAGCACTTAACTGAAGAACAAGAGACAATGCCTTTACACATAATACCTAAATCTAAGACTCTGTTATGGAGAGAATTGTTATGAAGGTTGTAGCTCATCTGTAGGTCAAAGGACCCATTGAAGTACTAAGGCCTGAACAACAGGCCCTGGGCCAAAGCTGACCTCTAGATGAACCTTCCAGCCAAAGGATGTATCTGCTCATTAAGAGAGTTTATTAGCAATATGATCTATGTATCTGTTCACTGGGGAAACCTGGATTTACCTTTCTGTGTTTAGAAACTGGACAAGGCCACATCTGTCTTTGTCAAAGTCA
The DNA here is from genome assembly GCA_036785705.1 of Acanthornis magna. Lineage (NCBI taxonomy): Eukaryota > Metazoa > Chordata > Aves > Passeriformes > Acanthizidae > Acanthornis > Acanthornis magna. The sequence continues at coordinate 32,938 of JAWUZG010000905.1, forward strand.
CCTTCCTTGGTTCCTCCTTGAGCCTTGGCCAGGCTTTGGCAGAATCCAAGAGGAGAATGAAACCAGATGTTGCTGCACTAGAAGTGCTGTCAGTTTGTTTATTCAGCACTGTCCAAGCTGGGCCCTCTCCCAGCGAGGCTGGAAGCCTCACCTGTGTGTGGACACACCTGCAGGAATTCCCAGTGTCTGGGAGTGGCTGTGCAGTCCTTGGCTGTGACAGCTCCCCCAGCTGATGTGTGGGTGTGGGTGATGGTAAAGTCTGAGGGTAACTGGTGATGGATCTTTCTAAATCATTATAGGGAATCTTAGGTAGGAATGACTGGGTGCCTTGCTGTGCTTCTCCTGTTGTGATAGTTTGCTAATGATCATGTGCTTTGCTGAGCTTCTCCTTTTGGAATTCTTTGCAGTTTTGCATTCTATAAATTACACTGATCCCTTCAGTTGGTGTCTGTGTCTCTGGTGCTGACCCTGCCCACGGCAAAACAGGGCCCCCTCCTGCCTAAGTGTTCCCTGGGAAGACAAAAACTATCACCCCAAATGTCCCCCCTTCCTCCTTGTTCCCCCCACTGTATACACTGAGCATGATGTCCTATGGTGTGGGATATCCCCGGGGTCAGTTGGGGTCACCTGTCCCCCTGTGTCCCCTCCCAAGCTCCCGCGCACCCCCAGCCCCTCTCCAGCGTGGCCGGACGAGGGGCAGGAAAGGCCTTGGCTCTGTGCAAGCTGAGCGAGAACAAAACCATCTGTGTGTGCTCAACGCTGTGCTCAGCACAGCCCCAAAGCACAGCCCCAGAGAAAGGCCTGGCAAGGAAATTCCCTCTGGCCCAGCCCAGAGCAGCAGCCCATGGCCATGCGCCATCGCCACGGCTCCACAGCTTCTTTGTGACCGTGACAATGCCCAGCACAGCACAGCCAAGGTTGTTTGCCATGGACCCAACCTCAGCCAAGTGTCTCCTGCAGGTTGTGGTGGCATTGGAGAGTGGGAAGGGGCTCTGGGCTGGTTGCCATGGCAACCTCGGTGCCACTGTGGCCCTGTGGTGGTTGCCATGGCACCCGACCCCAGCAGGGTCTCAGTGCAAGTGTCCCTGGCATCAGTCCCTGCCAGGGGTTTCCATGGCAAGCGCCATGCCAGGTGACCCAGGGCTGGTGTCCCAGTGAGGGTTGCCATGGAAACAGTCCCCAGCACTGACCCTTTCTGTGTGGCTGACCTGGCCTTTGGCCCTGGCCCTGGGCTTTGCTGCTGCTCCGCGGCGCCTGCCCAGCCAGCGCGGCACAGGCCAGGTGGCCACGGCACAAGCCCCCAGCACCGCATCCCCTCTGCCTCTGGGCACTGCCACCAGCCCTGAGCAATGGCTGCTGCCGTGGGCTCAGCGCAGTGTCCGTGGCTACAGCCCCTGGCAATGGCCAGTGCAGGCTGCCATGAGAATCCACCATCACAGCTGGCCCAGGGCAGGGCTGCAGTGCCCTTCCCAGCAGCCTGTCTGCACAGCAGCACTGCCAGGCCTCTCTGCATTTCCCTTCCCCTCACCCTTGGCTCACTCACACACCTCCCAACAATTCACTGCCTGCTTTCAGCTGCAAGGAGTTCAAAGCTTCTCTGTCCTTCAGCAGTTGGTCTAACTCTGCCTTCAGCCAGCTCTGGATTTGTGTTTATTGCAGAACTTCCTGTGTGTTTAAAACATTCCTGGCAGGGTTCTGCCCCGGGGCAAGGGCAACCTCCTTGGGGGCAGCTTGGGCTTGGCACACACTTGAGGAAGGTATCTGTTTTCAGTGGGGAAACTTAGGAGTTCTGGATTGCTTCCAAAAACCTCAAGAAAACTCCTCTTTGCCTGAGTGCAGGCAGTTCTGCAAGCAAAGCAGGTCCCAGGTGAGTGAGGGGAGACAGGATGGGGGTGGGGAATGTGGAGCAGGGCTGTCCACTCTGGGTCAGACCTCAAGGCACAGCTTCTGTGACCAGGCCAGACCTCCTGAGGAGACACCCTGGGTCAGTGTCAGTCACACAATGCTTCAATCACCTATTCTCAAAAGGGAGAAATACACCCTTTAAAATAGGAATGTGGATTCATTAGAAGCTCTTCGAAATATTTCTCCCTAACTATTAAAAAAAACTTCCGAATGAACTGCACTAGACCAGAGGGAAATCAAGGCAGAGCCATGGTTTGTTAGAAATTGTTTGATCCTAATGAGCCCCATGGTGCATTTGGAGCTGAGCCCTTGAACCTCAGGGCCTGAGAAGAGATTGCACAAACCTTTCCAGGAGTCAAAGTCAGAGGAAAAACCCAAAGTGTCTCAAAGCATTCATGGGTCCCACTGAGGTCTGTCCCCAACACAGATTCCTCATGAACTCCTTGGAGGAGAGAATTGGAGGCTGTGATTGCACAAACCTCTCAGAGACTCAGTGTCGCAATGAAAACCCAAAGTACCTTAAAAATCTTGAGTATCTCAAAGCATTAATAAGGCCCCTGAATGTCAATGCAAAGCTCTCAGGAGACTAATTCATGCAGATAATTGGAGGCCAGGATTGCACAAACCTCTCAGGGACTCGAGGGCAAAAGCAAAACCCAAAGTCCTTAGAAAAACCTGCAGTCCCTGGGAGCATTGAGGAGCCCCCCAGGGCCATTCCTGCCAAAGGCTCCCCAGGGACTCCTTCCAGCAGATCCCTGAGGCCAGGAGTGCAGGGAGGCCAAGGCTCTGTGCAGGCAGCTCAGGTGCTGAGCACAGCCTGGGCTGGCTGGAGGCAGCAGAAAGGCCAAGGCCTGAGCCCCAGCCCCAGGGAAGGCAGATCCTGTCCCTCCTGCCCTGCTCAGGGCTCTGCTGGAGGCATTGGGATGTGGGGTGGGGATGCTGAGGGCAGGACAAGGGGGTGACCGTGCCCAGCCTTGCTGGGGCTGTGCCAGGAGGCCCCAGGGCCTCAGCACAAGGTGTCTCCTCACAGCCCTTGGTGCCAAAGTAGAGCCAATGAATTCTACGGTGTAATTGCAATTGGGTAAAATACGTCAGGAAACCTCCTGGACGTGAGGCCAAGCCTTAGCTGCTGCTCTACTTCAGAACTCAGCTGTGGGGCAGCAGCAAAATCAGCCCCTGTGAGCTGCTCTGTGGTCAACCCCACCAAGTGCCACATTCCAGGAAGCACACACGTGAAAGGAGGGGTTGATTTGAATAATCACCTCATTCCTCTTTGTAAAACTTTACAGGATTTGCAGCGAGCAGTGGAGATCTCCAGACCGAGGGGATTGGACACACAGGGCACGAGTTCCAACAGGAGACTGGGGCTGCTTGAAAGACTGGGGAACTGCTCCACTCCAGCCACAGTGGAAGGGACCTTCCCAAGTACGATTGACAACTTTTTACAATGCACAGCTCAAGATGGGACCTCCTGGGGATTGGAAAAAATCTGGACCAAACTTCCTTCATGGGTACCCAGCTGAACTTGGTTAAAACATCTGTTTATAGTCATCACCACAATAATTGCTGTGTGCTTTTAGCTTGCATCAAGAATCAGTGTTGTAGCTGTTTTAATGCCTTACGCTATAAAAGGAAATATAGATATTGAGAGACCGGTTCCTATCAGGAACTTACTCTCAAGAAACGGCAGGACATGATGAGGACAGGAGAATAGAACAGCATTTTACTCACTTGACAAGGACCGTAGAACAGAACAACATTTCCTCATATCAAGGACAGTAGAACAGAACATTTCCTCATATCAAGGACAGTAGAACAGAAGGGCACAGCCTTGGAGGAATAGATAAAGGATGGAACTTAGGCAAACAGAAGTCATGTGAAATGCAAGCAGGATGCCAGCTCAGCTCTGCAAGGCTGACAAAGCACAAGTTCTGCAAAACAACGATACTGCCCTTACTCAAAAGCAGGGGCTGAGGAACAGCAACCTGGAAAGGATGCCAGACATTGAAGATAGACCCCAAAGAACCACAGAAGTACTTGTTATGAGGGGTGCAGTTGTGTAAAATAAAGGAATATCCATACGTGAAGTGGGGAGAACTAATGAATGTTAGTTCTTTATATATCAGCGCGTGTGAGAAACATCAGCATGTGTGAGAAAAACTGTGTTCACCCAATGCCCAAGGCACTTGATTTGAGGAAGTGTCCTCTGAGTGACCAGCGCTGCAATAAAGAATGGTTGCTTTCTAATATTCAAACTGTGTTAGAAAGTTTCTGTCCTGCTGATTTCAGTATCAGTTCCAAAGGGCCCCACAGTGTCACAACGGTCTCCTTGGCTCCATGAGGCCCCACGGTGTCACCCTGGCACAGGACACCAGGAGGGATTCGTTCCCCACTCGCTGCAGCTCTCTGGGCCAGCTGGCACCGACACCTTCTCCCAGGCCAGCGCTCCCGGGCACAGCCAGGGCCGTGCCACACTGCAGCTCCCTGCAAACCACGGCGGTGGCTTCGAGGCCAAAACCCGAGTGACAGACAGTTTTCCACTCTTTGTGTCAATATTTGACCAGAAAATGTCCCATTGTGGGACAGAGTCTGATGTAAACAGCACCAGAGCCCCGCAAGGCTCATTCAAGTCCCTCTGCTGTGGCTGTGCTGCTGAGCTGGGCCGGGCTCCTGGCACAGAGGCAGCTCCTGGCAAGCGGCAGCGCTGCAGAGAGACAGCTCTGCCCAGGAGCAGCTCCTGTGCACAGCCCAGCAGGGCTGGGGCACTGCCAGAGCAGCTCAGGGACACCAGCAGGGCACAGCCAGAGCTCCCAGGTGCTCAGCATTGGCAGGGGCTGTGCCATGGCCCAGAGGGGCTGTGTCATAGCCATAGGCACCTCTGGAGCTGTGTCACAGAGCCCCAGAGCAGCTGTGATGTCAGAAAGGGGCAGTGTGACATCCCAGAGTGGGTTGTGTGAGGTCACAGATTGGGCTATGACATCAGAGAGTTGGTTGTGTGAGGCCATGGAGCAGCTATGGCATCATAGAGGGGACTGTGTGACATCGCAGAGCAGGCTCCGAGCTCACAGAGTGAGCTGTGTGACATCACTGAGTGACAGCACAGAGCAGGCTCTGACATCATAGAGTGGGTGGTGACATCATAGAGTAGCTTTACGACATCACAAGGAGGTTTTGTTATCTAATAAAGTTGCTGGTGACATCCCAGAGTTGGCTGTGACATCACAGGGGCTGTGTGAGGTCACTGGGGAGGTCACTCTGCCCCAGCCCCCCCCTCACAGCTCCCCCAGGGAAGTCCAACGCTGCTCGTGCACAGCAGGGTCCCCTGTCCCCTCGGGTCCCCCCCTGCCCCCAGCGCCGCAGCCTCCCCCAGAGGATGTTCCATGAGATCGACCCCCAGAGCCTGACACGGGGACGGGGGGCACTGGGGTGTGGGGGGTGGGACAGGGGGACAGGGACCCCCCCAGCAGTGCCCCTGTGTCCCCCAGGGTGAGAGCCTGGCCCAGGGCTCCTTCAGCCTCTTACGAACGAGGGGTTGGGAGCACTTAAAAATCCCCAGTAAGGGATCAGCAAAAACCAGATTTAATATTAAGCGACAGCACAACAAAGTTCCTTGAGAAGAGTCACTCTAATCCTGACTGGACAGTTCAGGCACAGCAAGGGAAAAAAGAAACAACAAAACAAATACAATCCAGTCAATCAAACTAGAAATGAACTCTGTGTGTGTCTGTGTTTAGGTGCGTGTGACAAAATGACAGTGAGAGCAAGGATAAAAGGAATACGGCCTAAAAGCTTAACAGCACTCAAACTTAACAGAACTTAACTTACACCTTAACCTTCATAATTTAGGAAAAGTGCAGTGCTTAACGGTATTTAACCTAACTTATAACTGATGACTTAACAATTTAACAGGGGAATAACACCAGTCTTTAAGTTATCTTAGAACTTGTATGAAAGTTAACTATGCAAAAGAACAGCCCTCAGCAGCATTTACCTTAGCTTATAACTTAGGACTGAACCTTACTTACAGGCCTAACTTCCTGAGATATCCAAGCGACTGGAACACCTCCGAGAGCAGCATTTCTCCCCCATTTGCCAGAGCACAGGCACACGTGTGTGCACACAGACACAAAGAGTCAGTGCCAGGGACCTGTCAGAAATTCCCCTCGAGGGCAGGGAAATGCTCACTGCAGATGCGTTTGCATCTCCCCAGCGGGCGAAGGGTTAAGCCTCGAGGAGTGGGGGATCGGCCCAGGGTCCCTCGTTGTTCGGGGATGCCCCGAGTGCAGCAAACGGGAGAGTTCCCGGCTCCGAGAGGCCCCACTCAGAGGGAGGTCGCTGCTCCAGGACAGCTCCAAGGGCTCATTTGGCACCGCTGTTGATAGGGCCCCAAGAGATGGGCTTTAGGCACAGCAATGGCTCATCCTGGCCGCACTTGGCATCAACAGCTTTCTTTGACACTGTGACAACAGCGATGCTGTGCCATTGAGGGAAGAAAAACACTTGCCAAGGCTGCTCCTAAAGCAAGCAGGAGCTCGTTGGACAGCAGCAGTGCCTGGGAGCAGACAGTGTTTGTGATCAGCTGCACAGGAGCTGAGCCCAGGGGCTGTTGCTCAAGGCCCAGGCCTAAGGAGCATTTCTCACAGCGAGGGCTGGCCTGGAAAGGCGGTGCTGGGGGATAATTCACGGCCTCAGGGTGCTCCCAGTTGCTCCCAGGATTTCCATGTCTGTGCTCCAAGTGCTGCTCCCAGCCCTGAGCCGTGGGGATGGCAATGTCGCGCTCCCTTCGCGGGGCAGTGTCACACCTGAGCCAGGTGTGCAGGGCAGGACCTTGCCCTGAGCCCAAGCACTGTCCCACCTGCAGGAGCTGCTTCCCATCGGCCTCTTCCTGCTGCGGCCCCAAGCCCAGCTTGGAGCTAAACAAAGGGTGCTGGCTCGGGGTCATCCCCCGGCGGGGGCTGTGCACCCCCTCTGCCCCCTCCCCAAATTCCCTCCCAGGGGCAGCAGGAGCTGGGTCAGGAGCCCTGTGGGGAGGGAAAAGGGGTGACACTGGCATGGGGGGGCACACAGGCTCTGGGGAACACACACGACCCCTGGGGACCCCCCCTCACCTTCTCCCACAACACCAGGAGGAGGAACCCCAACATGGAGCCCTCAAACCCCTGGCAGCATCTTGGGGGGCAGGGTCTGGTGGAAGCTTTGGTGGTCTGGGGGGGGTCACAACTGCCCTGAAACTCCTTCCCAGCCCCAGAGCCAATGCCAGACCTCTCAAACCACCTCACAGCTTCCCGTAGGATCCATCAAATTCAGTCTGTGACACATAAATGGTCCCAAGAGACACCAAAACACCTTTCCCATCTCCCCCAAGACCCACCCAATACCTCTCCAAGACAAACAGCCCAGCCTGGACCCCAAAACTCCATCACAGACCCCACCAAGCCCCGCCCCAGCACTACAAATGTCCCCAAGAACCACAAAAGCTCCTCCCTATCCCCACAGGATCCCCAAATGCCCCTCCCAGCCCCCATGGCACTGACCAGGAGAGGTTGGTGGACAGGAACATCCACAGCCGGGAGCAGCTTGGGCACTTCAGCAGCGATTTGGGCACTTTGGGGGACACATCCCAAATGGGGAGACCCAGGCCAGGGACTGGCACAGACAACCGGAATTCCTGGAGAACAGATGGGCTTAGGTAGACTTGTTCTGCCAAGAAAACTATGAGATCATGACCTGTGCGCTGGCCTAGGCAGCCCTAGAACACCAAAATCCTCCTGGAAATTTCCCTGCAGCCCAAAATCACTTACAAATCCTGGGAAAATCATGCAGCTTTAGATGTCGTTGTTTCATTTCTTTATTTTAACCCCAACTTTGGTTGCTTTGACAGGATGAAGAAGGAAATTATTTAGGTTAGAAAAGACCTCCAAGATCATGCAGCATTGCTTGATGCCGCCAGAAGAAACAATTGGGACAGAGCTGGTGAGATTTTTTAGGGTGTAAATTAAAAAATGAGCTTTTCCCAATGAATTTCCAATGTCAATCTGAGTCCCAATGGATGTTCCTCCCTCTGCATTTGTCCAGGTAGCTACAGGGAATCTGAGGATATGGAGACCGCCAGCCAGGTGTCCTCCCAGTGTTGGTCACAGGGAGTGTGAGTCACCAGGGCTCTGCCCAATGTGGCTCCTCCGAGGGTTGACAAAGTTGGAGCAGAGGACGAAGCTCTTCCCACAGTCAGGGCACTCGCAGGGCTTCCCTTACCGGTGCCTCCGCTGGTGTTGGGTCAAGTCAGAGCTACTGGAGAAGCTCTTCCCACACTCGAGACACTCATAGGGCCTCTCCCCGGTGTGGATGCGCCGGTGCTTGACGAGGGTGGAGTTGTGCTTGAAGCCCTTCCTGCAGTTGGGGCAGCAGAAGGGCCTCTCCTCTGTGTGAATCTGCTGATGCATGAGGAGTTCTGAGCTGGTTGGAAACCTTTTCCCACACTCCGAACACTCATAGGGCCTCTCCCCAGTGTGGAACCTCTGGTGGCGGATCAGGTGGGAGCTGCAGTTGAAGCTTTTCCGACATTCGCCACACTCATAGGGCCGTTCTCCAGTGTGGATCCTCTGGCGGCAGATTAGGCTGGAGATCTGGCTGAAGCTCTTCGCACATTGCCCACACTCGTAGGGCCTCTCCCCGGTGTGGATGCGCCGGTGGGTGATGAGGTTGGAGTTCTGCTTGAAGCCCTTCGTGCAGTCAGGGCAGCGGAAGGGCCTCTCCTCTGTGTGAATCTGCTGATGCCTGAGGAGATGGGAGCTGGTCCGAAACCTCTGCCCACATTCCCCACACTCATAGGGCCTCTCCCCTGTGTGGATCCTCTGGTGGACCATAAGGTTGGATCTCTTGCGGAAGCCTTTTCCACATTCCCCACACTTGTAGGGCTTCTCCCCATCATGGAGCTGCTCAAGGACCACTAGGTCCGAGCTCTGGCTGAAGCTCCGGACGCCTTCCCGGCACAGGGTGGATCTTTCCTCCTCAGAGCGCCCTGGGCTGGGTTTGCAGCCCCTCCTTGTGCGGCATCTCTGGGGCTTTTCCTCCCTCTTGAACTCCTGTGTCATGGAGCTGCTCAAAACGGCCTCTTCCACCAGGTTCTGTCCCAAGGCTTTGTCCTCCCTGGGCTCCATCTGCAGCTCATTGCCTGGGGAGGAAGGACAAGGAGAGGATGGGATTTGCCTCTGTGCCACAGGGAAGGGGAAGGACATTCCCCCAATCTGTCCCTGCAGGACAGCGTCGGCAACGGGGTTGTCCTGCAGCCGGGGGCGATGCTCAGCTGGGACATGGAGCAGAAGAGAGGGGGAAAGGGACACTGACTTCCTCCTCACCTGCCTGCACGTCCTGGGGCATCTTCCTCTTCCTCACAGCCTCCCTCTCCATCCGGCCAAGGTTTGGGAAAGGGAAATCCTGGTTTGGGGGAAAAAGAAGTGTGAGTGCCTTGGCTTGGGGGTTCTTCCTGCCCAAGTCCAGCTCTAGAAGTCACTGAGTCTTTTGTGTCTATAAAATCCTTCAAAAATCAAGAGTGACCCCAAAAAAAGCCTCCCAGGAGTTCCCCCGTTCCAGTCTCCTGACGCTGGGGTGCTGGGGTTCCCCCTTCCCAAAGCTGCTGGGGCTCCCGTGGTCCTAGGGATCCCCCTTCTCTGGGCTCCTGCTTAGGGATGCCGTGGCATTTTGGTGGTCCCAGGGGTCCCTTCTTCCCTGATGCTGCTTTGGCTCCCAGGGCTCCCAGGGTCCCCCTCTTCAGGCTCCCCCCACTCCAGGCACTCGGGGCTTGCCCCTCTCTCTGCCACCCCTTTCAGCGTCACAGTGTCCCGGCCCTGCCTCATCTCCAGGCTCCCCCACCCCTCCAGGCTGCCGGGGGTCCCCCAGCTCCGCTATCGCCCCTCTCTGCTCTCACCACTCCAGGAGTCCTGCGTTCCACGCCCCGGCTCTACCGGGGATCCCTAAAACCAATGCCCCGTTCTGCCAATGACGGGCAATTCCCACATGGATTCCCTCCAGACTTTCTCCAAGGTGCATTTATGACCCTGCTTTAGAGTCCTGTAAGATCCAAACAACTCCGGCCCAAAAAATACCCACCAGGGACTTGCAAAGATATCTGAGGCTCAGTTCCAGAATCTCTGAATTCCGAACACTCCTCCAGAAAAAAACAACCCTCTTCAAGACACCCAGATAGATTTGGGGTGAGCTCCCCCTCCCTGGTCACCTGTGGAATGCGGGGAGGCAATGATCCCGGAGCCAGGGGGGATGAAGACACAGTGGATGGCGAAACCTCATGGTTCTCCTGCTCCTCCTTTTCCTTCTCCGCCTCCTCTCTCCCTCCTATTCTACTCCGCCCACCCTAGCCCCCCCTTCCCCACCCTCCTCTGCCCCACGGCTGCTGCAGCACAGGCTGCTGGGAGGGGGGATCTGCCCGATCAGCCCCAGGGATGGACAGGGGGCTTGGGCACCCCCCAGTGCAGATCCACCTCCCCCAGAGCCCCAGGGAATTGCTCCGGGGATCGAGTGCTGGGGGACAGAGCTGGACCCCCATGGAAGCGCCCCTCTTCCATCCAACGCCACTTTCCTTCCCACCTCCTCCCCTTTCCCATTCTTCTCCCAATCCACAGACCCCTCCCAACTCAATTTCGGTGTCCCATCCCCCTCCCGCTCTCTTTGGGGGTCCCAGACCCCTCTTTTCCCCTGCTCTTCTCTCCCTTTCACCAACCTCCCCTCAAACCCCAACCCCCCTCTCCCATGATTGGTTTTGGGGCTTCCAGGCCCCTCCTGCCCACTTTGGGGGTCCCAATCCCCATTTCGCTCACTTTGGGGTCCCAGTCCACGCCCCCCTTCTCACCGCGCCCCCCGCTCACCCCGCGGCCGGGGGCACTCCCAGCACCACCAGTGCCACCAGGACGGCCCCAGCTGCCCCCACACGGCCCATGCCCAGCGCCGGGCAGGTGCCCACAGCCCCAAAGCAGCCGCGCTCTGCCCTGGGGGGTCCCCAAAGCGGCCCCGCCCCGCGCGGCACTGCGAGCACCAGGCCGGAGCAGTGCGGAGCGCGGGCGGGCGGCATCAGCCGTGCCCGGGCAGGGCCGGGCCCCGCGGGACAGCTCCCCCCGCACTCGGCCCCAACGGGACAGCGCCCAGCGGGGGGGCCCGGCCTGCCCGCCCCACACCTCCCCCTCCCCAAATTCCGCTCCCGGCGCCGCTGGGGCCCAGGGGGGCGCAGCTGGGCTCCAGAGCTGCCGGAGACACGTGTTCCCCGCTGCCAGTGCCACCCCCGAAGGATTAGGGGGTACCCCAAAACTCCCTCACAGGTGGCCGATACCCCGCAAGCCCCAAAGGAGTGGGGTCCCCCCGCCTTCGTCACCCCCAACCTTCGGCTGCCTCATCCCAGGCCCCAGCTCACCCATCCCCCTCCCCCACACTTCAGCCCACACCCCAATCCACATCCCACCCTGCCCGGGCCCCAGCCCACCCCATCCCACTTCTCCCGCCAGCCGCCACTGGGACCCCCAAAAACCCGCGTGCCGGGGACTCCCCAATATCCCCCCAGGGCCATTTGCGACTCACATTTGGAGTCCTGCAACATCCAAACATCCGCCCCCTCCCCCCCCGCAAAAAAACCAAACAAAGCCTCCCAGGATCAACCAAAGATATTTGGGGCTCGCTTCTGGAGTCCTACAAGCTCCAAAAATCTCCCCCCCTCCCAAAAAGAACCCCACGCACCGCACAAGATCTCTGGGGCGAGCTCCCCCTGCCCGGTCACCTGCGGGATGCGGGGGGCGATGCTCCCGGGGCCGAGGGCTGCGGACAAAGAGAGCGATGGACGCACGTGGAAATTCCTTTTCCTGCTGCTCTTTCTGCTCCACCCCCTTGATCCCTCCTTTTCCTCCCGCTTCCCCTCCTCCATCTCTCCTCCCCACTCGGGGTCTTTCCTCTTCTGTCCCTCCTCCTTCTCTCCTGCTCCTCCTCCTCCTCCTGTTCTTTGGCATTCCCATCCCGGCTGTGTCTGACATCACCCCTGGGGCCATCCCGTGCTCAGCAGGGCGTCCTGTGCTCTGTCAGCACTCTCGGCTCCTTAGGGAAGGATTCTATATCTATATCTATATCTATATCTATATCTATATCTATATCTATATCTATATCTATATCTATCTATATCTATATTTCTATTTTGTATATATATATATACACACACACATACACATACATATACATACATATATATACATACATATATATATATAAAACAAGTTAGATTACTACTCCATGCTGCCCCCAAGGAGGTTCCCCTTGCCCCGGGGCAGAACCCTGCCAGGAATGTTTTAGACACACAGGAAGTTCTGCAATAAACACAAATTCAGGGTTGGCTGAAGGTAGAGTTAGACCAACTGCTGAAGGACAGAGAAGCTTTGAACTCGTTGCAGCTGAAAGCAGGCAGTGAATTGTTGGGAGGTGTGTGAGTGAGCCAAGGGTGAGGGGAAGGGAAATGCAGAGAGGCCTGGCAGTGGTGCTGTGCAGACAGGCTGCTGGCAAGGGCACTGCAGCCCTGCCCTGGGCCAGCTGGGATGGTAGATTCTCATGGCAGCCTGCACTGGCCATTGCCAGGGGCTGTAGCCACGGACACTGCGCTGAGGCCACGGCAGCAGCCATTGCTCAGGGCTGGTGGCAGTGCCCAGAGGCAGAGGGGATGCGGTGCTGGGGGCTTGTGCAATGGCCACCTGGCCTGTGCCGCGCTGGCTGGGCAGGCGCCGCGCAGCAGCAGCAAAGCCCAGGGCCAGGGCCAAAGGCCAGGTCAGCCACACAGAAAGAGTCAGTGCTGGGGACTGTTTCCATGGCAACCCTCACTGGGACACCAGCCCTGGGTCACCTGGCATGGCGCTTGCCATGGAAACCCCTGGCAGGGACTGATGCCAGGGACACTTGCACTGAGACCCTGCTGGGGTCGGGTGCCATGGCAAGCAGCACAGAGCCCCTTCCCACTCTCCAATGCCACCACAACCTGCAGGAGACACTTGGCTGAGGTTGGGTCCATGGCAAACAACCTTGGCTGTGCTGTGCTGGGCATTGTCACGGTCACAAAGGAGCTGTGGAGCCGTGGCGATGGCGCATGGCCATGGGCTGCTGCTCTGGGCTGGGCCAGAGGGAATTTCCTTGCCAGGCCTTTCTCTGGGGCTGTGCTTTGGGGCTGTGCTGAGCACAGCGTTGAGCACACACAGATGGTTTTGTTCTCACTCAGCTTGCACAGAGCCAAGGCCTTTCCTGCCCCTCGTCCGGCCACACTGGGGAGGGGCTGGGGGTGTGCAGGAGCTTGGGAGGGGACACAGGGGGACAGGTGACCCCAACTGACCCCGGGGATATCCCAGACCATAGGACATCATGCTCAGTGTATACAGTGGGGGGAGCAAGGAGGAAGGGGGGACATTTGGGGCAATGGTTTTTGTCTTCCCAGGGAACACTTAGGCAGGAGGGGGCCCTGTTTTGCCGTGGGCAGGGTCAGCACCAAAGACACAGACACCAACTGAAGGGACAGTGTAATTTATAGAATGCAAAACTGCAAAGAATTCCAAAAGGAGAAGCTCAGCAAAGCACATGATCATTAGCAAACTATCACAACAGGAGAAGCTCAGCAAGGCACCCAATCATTCCTACTAAAGATTGCCTATAATGATTTAGAAAGATCCATCACCAGTTACCCTCAGACTTTACCATCACCCACACCCACACATCAGCTGGGGGAGCTGTCACAGCCAAGGACTGCAGAGCCACTCCTGGACACTGGGAATTCCTGCAGCTGCGTCCACCCACAGGTGAGGCTTCCAACCTGGCTGGGAGAGGGCCCAGCTTGGACAGTGCTGAATAAACAAACTGACAGCACTTCTAGTGCAGCAACATCTGGTTTCATTCTCCTCTTGGATTCTGCCAAAGCCTGGCCAGGGCTCAAGGAGGAACCAAGGGAGCTGACTTTGACCATACACCCCCAAACCAGGCCAGATGTGGCCTTGTCTGGCTTCTAAATACAGAAAGGTAAATACAGGTTTCACCAGTGAACAGATACATAGATCATATTGCTAATAATATGTCATTAATGAGAGGATAGAAATATAACTTCTGGCTGGAAGTTTCCTCTAGAGGTCAGCTTTGGCCCAGGGCCTGTTGTTCAGGCCTTAGTACTTCAATGGGTCCTTTGACCTACAGATGAACTACAACCTTCATAACAATTCTTTTCATAACAGAGTCTTAGATTTAGGTGTCAAGGCATTGTCTCTTCAGTTAAGTGCTGTTCAAGTTCATTACTCAGAGCTATATTTTGCATTCTTTTCAAACATGCCTAATCTGTTGATATTCTCTGTTCTTGATCAAATCCCCCTTTTTTCTTGAGACTGTGTCTCTTTTCAGACAAGTCTCAGTGCTCCATTTCTCAGCACAAAGTGTTACAACAACTCTACCATGGAATCATAACACACCAAGTGCACACACTGCAGTGATTACAGTGACTGCCACAAATGCATTTCGCAGCAGCCTCCAATTTGGCAGTCATGGAGCCAATCCCAGCAGGAAGAATTTCCTTCTTTCTGCCACTCTTCTACTGCTCTTTCTATCGAGGGCATTCCTGACTGTTGCACTTCAAACCCATCACTGATACAAGTGCAACATTCCTGTCCTAGAAGAGCACAGGTTCCTCCCTGGACAGCAAGCAGATCATCTAAGGCCATGCAGTTCTGTAGAGCTCCATTTGTGTTTGTTGGAGCTCACAGGATGTGCTATTCAATATTTTAGCAGTATCATTTGCTACTCCTCCTAATAATCGATTTAGCTCATTAACATAAACTCCATAGGACAAGGCAATGCACATGGGGCACAGGGTGAACCAGAATCTTTGGCTTTCAGAAATCAAAGGCACTCTTGGGGTGGAAAATGTTCCCTTGGCCCCAACTCTTCCCTGTGGTCGCTGCCAAAGTACCCAAAACGGTGGCACTGCAGCTGAGAGTGGTGTAACACTGACCCTGAGCAGCTCCAGCACCCCAAGCTCTACTGACATTGGGAGTGATGTTCAAGCACAGAAATCCTTTCACACTGTGGCCTCTAACTAGAACAGGGTTTGGTTTCTCCTGAAGGCAAATCCTAGTGAATCCTGGAAAACTGATCAATGTATTCCTCTGTTCCACATCACACTTTTCTTTAATTATCCCTTCACCGGCTCCGTTACGAGTCAGAGCCCATTGAGAGAGTTCTGGCCACTCCATAGCGTGGGGCCTGCAAGGGAATCCCGTTCCTCCCAACATTAGTTGAGAGCATACCCAGCAATTGGTTACATTGAGTATTTTGGCTACTTTGATCTTTACATTTCCATAAGAATTTTCATGACTAATCCCTTGGTGAAACTCTAGAGGAGTTTCTGGTGAACAAAGATTCTGGTTGACTATCAAGATACAACTTACAGACATCAGCTGAACTTCAGTGACAAGGTTATTCATTCTTTTTCCTCAGTCTCATTTGGGTTTGGAACAAGAATTCCATTGTCCATGGAGCTGGCTCCTTTTTAATTCCCGAATAATGCCCCCAAGGTCCTTTGCTGTTCAGCCTTACCGCGGTGTCTGTGGCTAACAAGACTTGGTGGGGTCCTTTCCCCTTCGGCTGGAGAGGTGCTGGGTCCCAGGCCTTGAGGGGCACGCAGGCTCCTGCTTGGAATTCGTGTGGAAGGCACTCAGTGTCACATCAGTGTTCACATCGAGCCCCGTGGATCAGAGCATTTTCCCAAGGGACTGTTGGGGCAAACAGGAGATTTGCTCTGGCAGGATCTGTAAAACAACATCCTATCACATCTACTTGTTCTCCCATTGAACACTTGGCTGCAGGGACATATTCCCATCGTTCTTGCCCAGGTTTCAGGATTCAAACGGTGCTGTCTTTCCCCAGAGCTGTTCCTTCAGCTGCCTCGGGAGGGCCATTTGGCCTCTGCACCCACACCTTGGCTCCATTGTTAGGACTAGTGGATCCAAACCCTTTATCTCCAGATGCAGTGGTGATTTGAGGTGGATCTCCTTTTTTCACAATTGTTTTTAAAACTGTAATATCAATACTTGTCCTACCCTGTCATGGGGTTGAATAATCCAATCTTGTTCATTATTGTTTAACAGAATTCCTTGAATTTCTCCTCGATAATCTGCATCAGTTCCTCCTCCCATGACATGAACACCTTGCAAGGCCAAGCTCCAGTGAGAAGTTATCAACCCAAAGTGTCCTGGAGGAATCTGAATTCCTGTTTTGGTATTGATAACTCTCGTTTGCTTCAGATTTATCCTAATTAATTCTGATATATAAGGTCCAGCCCTGCAGCCTCTGGGGTGGCCCTGCAAGGAGCCATCGCACCCAGAACAATTTCCCAGGAAGGCCAAGGCTCACTGTCCATGGTTGGATTTGCAAATTGGGTTCAGCCATGCACATCAAGGGTGTTTCCATTTCCCCCATGGGCCATTGTTGAGGATATGGAGCACATCTGTGAGATGGGTTCTCCATCGGGACACGTTCCTATCTCCTCATTTTTCCAAGTGATCTTTGAACAACCCCTTCATCTGTTCAACCAATCCTGCAGCTTGTGGATAGTCTGGTACATGAAAAACCCAGCAGTCTTAATCCCTTTCTTTTTCACAGTAACAGACAAAGCATTCCACATCACACTATCAGCAAACCCTATAAAAAGAGCCAATTTCATCCCTTCCTCCTGTAGTTATTGTAAACAATCTCACAATGTTTACCACTGACATTCGGGTCCTGGCCAATCATTTTCTGAAGGGTGTTTGGAGTTACATTCTTGAGCAGCCAAAGCTAACAAATTAGTATTATCAGCATTATTTAACATTATTAAATTTTAAATAGAGATACATATATGTATTTCTGTATATATATAATTATAGTATTAGTAGAAGTAGTAGTATTATTTCACTTGAACAAACAAATCTGAGGTCAGGATTCAAACCTTCTTCTGTCACTGCATGTGGGAGCGTTCCAACAACTCCTGTTCCTTCTGTTGGTGCTGTTTCCAATATGCTGTTAACAAAATGCATCCTGGTCTTCCCAAACCCACAAGTTCTTTTTAAAACACAATGTTTGGATGCATTTTAATACATCCAGCGGTTCAGCTGCTTTTAACCAACTTCCCCATTGCTCACACAATGCTCCAACCTCAGCCCACTCCAGAGACAGCGAACCATAGGGAAGGTGTTCCCATCCTGGAATTTCAGACGGGACAGATTCCTTACATTTACATTTAAAAAGTGACATTTTGTGGTGATCCAGCCAGACTGTGCCCATTTTGTTTTGCCACAGGGCAGGGTCAGCACCAAAGACACAGACACCAACTGAAGGGATCAGTGTAATTTCCTATAGTTCAAAGCAGCAGAGAATCACAAAAGGAGAAGCTCAGCAATGCACCCAATCATCACTACCAAAGATTCCCTATAATGATTTAGAAAGATCCAGCACCAGTTACCCCCAGACTTTACCATCACCCACACCCACACATCAGCTGGGGGAGCTGTCACAGCCAAGGACTGCAGAGCCACTCCTGGACACTGGGAATTCCTGCAGGTGCGTCCACCCACAGGTAAGGCTTCCAACCTGGCTGGGAGAGGGCCCAGCTTTGATAGTGCTGCATAAACAGCACATCTGGTGCAGGAACATCTGGATTTGTATTCATTCTCCTCTTGCTTTCTCCCAAAGCCTGGCCAGGGCTCAAGGAGAAACCAAGGAAGTTGACTTTGACCATACATCCCCAGGCCAGATGTCAGATTTTGTGGCCTTGTCCTCCTTCTAAATACAGAAAGGTCAATACATAACTCACTAATGAGTGGATACATCTGTCACAATGCTAATGATCTTGCATATTTCGTTAATGAGCAGATACAAAGATAACCTTTGGTTGGAAGATTCATTGAGAGGCCACGTCTGGCTCAGGGACTGTTGTTCAGGCCTCAGTCAGGCCTCTTGTTCAGGCCTCAGTCAGCCCTGTTGTTCAGGCCTTGCTGCTTCAGGGACGTGGTTTAGTGGTGGGCTGGACAGTGCTGGGTGAACGGCTGGACTTGATCAGCTCAGAGGTCTTTTCCAACAGAAAGGATTCTGTATTTCCAGGATTTTATCTGCTGCATTCAGCTAGCTCCACGTTAGCAGCATTACTTTGGTCCAAAAGTTCCCTCTTGGTCAGCACTTGCGGCCTAAGCCTTCAGCTCCTTTAGCTCCTGGTGCTAAGCTGCTCATGCTGAACGAGGTGACTCGGAGAGAAGAATACAGTTCATCCAATTCCTTCTGGGACACTGAGAGGGGAGGGTGTGAAAACAGCAGCATTGTTTGGTGTCACCTCCTCTCTGCCCTTCACGCCTTTCAGCGTTTTGAAACAGCCAAGAGCTTTCTTCCAGAGAGCAAGGAAGCAGCTGCTCCTTCTGCCAGGGCTCGCTCTCTCCACTCTCTGCACTTGACTGCTTTTGTCCCTCTTGCTGTGCCCTCTGTTCCCCCTCTGCTCGGTGGCTGCTGCCCAGGACTGTGGAGCTGGCACAGATCAAGTGGTCGAGACCCTCATTTCTCTGCCCCTGCAGCTGCCTGGGCACAGCAGCCTTTTCCATCTGGAGGCTCCATATGGACAGGGAGGCCCCACCTGCGCTCCTTGCACAAGCTCCAGGAGCCCAGGGCCTGCCATCTCAAGTCCCTGCTGGCACTGAGGGCCCCCAGGTGCCCCAGGCTGCTGTGACACCACTGCAAACGGGAGGGGAGAGTGGCAGGGGCTGTGTTCAAAGTCAGCTCCATTTGCTGCTGCTGCTGCTGCTGTGGCTGTCCTTGGCCCAGCCCTGCCCCAGACTCAGGGATCAGCTCCAGGCACTGCTGCTGCTCCCTCGGGATCAGCCACACTTTGGCTGTTGCTCTCCATGCCAGCAGAAGCGGTGGCTGAAGCAGCAGGTGCTGACAGTGCCCCAAGCCCCGGGGCCGGAGGGGTCCCTTGGCTGCAGGGCTGGGAGGAGCTGCCCCTTGTTCTCCCTCTGCCTCACGCCAAGCTGGGCCCCTCACCAGTGGGGCAGCACAGCAAACAGGGAGCCTGCCAGTCTCTTCCAGCCGTGTCTGCTCACAGTTTGCACCTTGCAGCTTCAGGGGGACAAAGGCAGCTGCTTCTGCTCCCTCTGTGTGTCCCCGTGTCCAGCAGTGCTGCTCCATCACTCTGTGACAGCAATGGGGAAGAGCCTCAGCCCTGCAGGGCTCAGGAGCTGCCGGGCTCTGCCTGAGCAGCTCAGCTAGAGGGAAGGGAGCTGCTTCACACGGGAACCAGGAGCAAAGGACATTCCTTTTGTAGGACATGTTTCCTGTTTTAAGAAAAAAAAAGGGAAAAGTCATAAAATCTAAATGAAATGTGAAAGATAGAAACAAAACCCAAGTGTGTAGTGAAAAATACTCTGTAGCTTCAGATTAAGATGTAACTAATCATTCGTAACAGAGAACTCAGTTATTTTCTTTGTAAATGTCCTGATGGCATGCATCCATCATACCGACCTCAGCAGCGTTTTTTAAGAGATTTTCGGGTTTGTTTCCAATATTAAGTTATTTTAAATTCTGGTTGAAGCAATAGGAAATTGATTGTGCCCTGCAAGCTCCAAGCAGGACGGGGAACCTAAACTCTGCCAAACCCCATCTCATTAAGAAGATGCCCTTCCTTCTCACCCTGTGAATGAGCTGTACATTCCCTTTGAAATTGTCAACTGTTTCTTAAAGATGCAAAGTCCCACTTACGGCTTTTTGCTCTGGTTTGGAAGTGGAGGAGGGCAATTCTTCATTCATCAGCTCCAGACTGCACTGCCTTAGGAACACGGCCCACTCGCCAGGTTTGGCCCACACGTGGCACTTCTAGAGGAGGAAGAAAGTGCAATTGCACAATTGCAACCCAAAAGGAATGAAGAGTGGGACAGACAAAACACCCTGTGGAGACACAGGCATTCAGCTGGGACTGTGGAGGGTTTGGGCTCTTGCCAATTGGATGTGTATCCCTCACTGCAATCTCTGGGCCTGCAGGAGAGTCACACTCACCTGCCAAAGCAGAAAGCTCCGTCGCTGTGCTCGGAACAGGCTCGTCTGATGCAAAGCTGTCAGAGCAATGGGAGGGCAGAGCAGGCCCAGCTGTGCCCAGGGCTGAGCCCCAGCAGAGCCCTGGCGGAGCCCAGAGCAGCCTCAGCATCCACAGAGCGCGGCTGGAAGGAGACAAACCAGAAACCGCCCGTCAGCTGAAGGCTCCTGTCCCCCTTGTCCCAAGCGCCCGCAGTGCCCAGGCCGTGCTGGCTGTGCTTAGAGCTGTGCCCAAAGCTCCCCATCATTGCTGCCTTTGCGAGGAGAGCAGGAGGGCAGCACACGTGCCCAGCCTCCAGCCAGCCATGGCAGATCCACCTCCTCAGCAGCTGCCCAGAGCAGGATGCTCCTGTGCTCGCTGCCATCTCCCCAGAGCCGTTATCCCACCCCTGCCCAGAACATGGGGATCCACCTCACGGCATCTGCTGCTGCAAGAAAAGCTGCTCCCAAATGATGTCCTCACCCTTCTCCAAGGGCACGTCCGAGCCATTCCGCAGCTGGTCCCAGCACTGCCCGATCCAGACCGGACACCAGCGAGAGCTCTTCCTTTAAAAAACAAACAGCAAATTAATGAGAAGACATTACAAACAAAAAGTGGAAACAAGAAAAAGTTACAACGTTATCACTGTCAGGAGCTCAAGGAAGGACTGACCCCTCCATGCCAGGGAAAAACCCCCTCACGGGTGAGGGAAACCAAGGCTTTCTCCCTTCCCCCTGCACTGCCCCCCAAAAGAATGGGAACCCAGGGCAAACAAGGGCAGTGGAGCAGCCCGAGCCCTTCCTCCCCTGCCAAACAAACCAGCCGCTGCACAGCTTCTGGAGTCCCACCTCTGCTCCCCCAGGGGAGTTTGTTTTGCTCGGGGTGCCTGCCCCTAGCTCCAGCCCCAGCCCAGGGCACGGTGGGTGCTGGGGGCTGTTGGCAGGGCCAGGAGCCAACTCCCATTTCATTACCACCCCAGGCCATCCCCCCGAGCCCTGCCAAAAAGCAGCTTGGCAGACGAAGTGGGGAACCTTTGGTGCACAGCCAGGCTGTGCAAAGGCCACATCTGGGAGCATCCCCCTGGCTCTGGACTCACCTGCAAATTGGGTTTGCAGCATTTCTTTGAAGAATGTACCAGATTCGACATTGATCATCTTCAGCTTCTCGGTGGCCAGGTCAAGGATGAGGCTATCATCCTTGAGGTCATCCGTGGTGTCTCCAGCAGCAGCCCCACCTGGTACAGCTTCTCCAGGGGTTCCTGATCCTTCCCTGGGGGCACAGCAGGCTGTGAGTGTTCTGCCCAGGGCCCCAGCCATCAATAAACCAGACAAGCAAAACCAGGCTGGATGGTGGCCACCAGTGCTCGCCACACCAGCTCTCCAGCTCAGCTCCAGCACAAGAGCTGCGTGTTCCCTTCTGATGATCCCTGCTCAGAGCTACAGGCAGGCCAAAAAAAGTCTGGTTTGCTTTGCTTCTGACTGCCAAGAGATGTGTGGAGCTGTTACCTGCCAGGCCTCTGCATCAAAGTGTGCACATGGATCTCTCCCATCTTCTAGGGCAGATGAACACCCTGCATCCAAGGATCATTGAAGAGGTCTTCCAATGATGGCCTGTCCGAGGGTTGCATGGACAAACACCTCTTAATAACATCTTGGCACTCTGAGGAGAGAAACCAGAATCTACCAGTCAGTTGGAGAAGGGTCCTGTCCACTTTGCCCGCCCCGTTCCCATGCCCAGGCCATGCTGGGTGTGCTCAGAGCTGTGCCTAAACTTCCCCATGGATTTTCTGTTTTGGAGGAGAGCAGGAGAGCAGGACATGTGCCACCTCCTCAGCAGCTGCCAGAGCAGGATGCTCATGAGCCTGCTGCTCTCTCCCAACACTGGTATTCCCCGTGTGCCACAGAGATGAGGATCCACCTTGAGAGAGCCGTTGTGGGAACAAGATCTGCCCCCAGATGATCTCCTGGCCCCTCCTGAACGGGTGCTTCCCGACCACCAGGTGGTACAGCAGGAGGCCCAGGGACCAGATCGTTGCTGCCTCGCCATGGTAGCGCTGGTGGTGGATCCACTCTGGTGGGCTGTAGGACAGGGTTCCTGTGGAATATAGACAGAGCTCATCAGGTGGATGCTGCTGCTCCCAGAGCCTCGCCCCAGCATCCCTGGGCATGTGGGGGCTGCACCAGTGGCACACCTGCTGTCCTCTCACCACCACCTGTGACTCGTGTACAAACTTGGGGTTGGAAAAGAAGCCACTGGTGTTGGAAGAAAGCCGCAGAAGACCTGGGGAGGTCTGATCATGACACGCAAAAGAAAAACCCACGCAATGGTGGGAAAAACCACTCTCATCCCTGCCTGCATTGCTCCCAAAAGCATTAATAAGCCAAGGCAAACAAGGGCAGCAAAGTAGTCCAAGCCCATCCTCGCCTGCACACCAAACCGGCCAGTGCACGGGGTCTAACCCCCCTCTCTGCTACCCCCATGGGGGTTTTTGTTGGACTGGCTGCCCCAGCCCCAGCCCCAGCCCAGGGCAGAGTGGGTGGTGAAGGCGGTCAGTAGGGCTGGGAGCTGGATCCCCTCCCACCCCCACCCAACAGTAACTTGGCTAAAGAATTAATCCCAGGCTCAGCAGCAACAGGGGAAGCCCCGGTGCTACACCCAGGCTGGGCCATGAGATGCTCAGGAGCATCCCCTGCGAGGGCTCACCTGCAAATTGGCTGTAGGCTGTGTCTTGGAGGAAGGCGCCACAGCCAAAGTCGATGAGTTTCAGCTGCCTGGTGGCCAGGTCGAGCAGGATGTTCTCGGGCTTGATGTCCCTGTGCAGGACCCCGCAGCTGCTGCAGTGCCACACGGCCTCCAGCACCTGGCGGAACAGCCCCCGCGCCTCCTCCTCCGGCAGGAACCTCTGCTCCGCCAGGAAATCCGACAGGTCCTGGCAGCGCTCCGGACGCTCCAGCACCAACAGGAAGTCCTTGGCGAGCTCAACCCACTCCAGGAGCTGGATGACACCAGCACAGCCAGCGGACACCTTGGCCAGCAGCACGATCTCCAGGGGCACACGGGCACCGCAGGGCTGCGGGAGGACCATGATGCCGTCAGTGGGGCTGGGGCCGTGCCAGGGCTCTGGGACCCCTCACCCAGCCCCCGATGCTCTGCGCCCCCCGCTCACCCCACGCCTGCTCTCCCTTCGGGGCTCCTGGCGGCTCCCACCCTGCCGGGCCCCGGCTCCTCGCCCGGCACGCCCCAGCTTCTGCCGCTGGTCCCGCTCACTCACCAGCTCGCCCCAGTGCCGGATGCGATCCCGCGACACGCGTTTGATGGCAACCTGCAAGCCAAAGGGAGCAGCAAGCTGAGCTCGACGCCCGCCCTGCCGAGCAACACCTTCCTTCTCCTCCGCCCTCCTCCTCCTCCTCCGCCCGCCGCCGGCCCCGCCGCTCACCGGGGCGCCGTCCGCCAGCCGCGTCCCCGCGTAGACACTGCCGAAACCTCCGCTGCCCAGCAGCGAGCCCAGCCGGTACCGATCGTGCAGGGCCTCCTGCGCCGTCCCTGCGGGCGACACGCGGCTGTCAGCGCTCGGCCCGGGGCCACACACGGCCCCCGAGCGCCTCTCAACCGCCCCGGGCCGGCCATCCCCCTCTGAACGGGGCACCGGCGGCTCGGGACCGGCGGCCGCGCTGCCGAGCGGCGGAGCTCGGGCCGGGGAAGCCGCAGCGGAGGCGGCGGGAGCGGCCGCGCCGCCTGTGTCCCCTGCGGGGCCAGGGAGGAGCAGGAGCCGGGGCCGGGGCCGGGGCCGGGGTCTGGGCCTGGGTCGGGACAGGCGGAGCCAAAGGCTGGCGGTGCCGCCCCAGCCGCAGCCACTGATGCCCGCCCAGCAGCGCCACAGCCAGGCCGCCGAGAGCCGGGCGGAGGCGAGACCCCGGCGGGGCGCCCGGGGGCGGGGAGGGGGCGGCCCCGCCCGGGACCGGGGGCGGGCCTGGGGCATGGCCCGAACCGGCAGGGGGAGAGGGACACCGGGAGAGGAGGGCGACACAGGGAAAGGGACACCAGGAAAGGAGGGGGAGACCGGGAGAGGCTGCGGGACAGCGGGAGAGGAGGAGCAGGAGAAGGAGAAAGGGACGGAGAGGGTCGTAGGCTCTGTCCTTTCGCTGCTGCTGCCGCCGCCGCCGCTGCAACTGAAGCTCCGGGGCCGTTTGTCCGAGTGTCCGTGTGTCCGAGTGTCCGAGTGTCCGTTTCCCGCTCCCCCCGCGCGCCCCACGGCCGAGCCCCGCGCGCCCGCGGGGGCAGCCCCTGAGTCTGTCCAAACTCGGGAACTTTGCCGTGTTAAGCCCACATCCAGAGGCTTGACTCCGGCACAGTGGCACAGCAATCCCCTCGGCCGCTGCTCTGCACTGGCCCTGCTGAGGGTCAAACACTAGCGGAGCACATTCCCTGTCTCTAGAATTCGGACCTGACCCAAGCGCTGCACTTATGTCTCCAGCATTGCTTTCCTAGGAAAATAGGGCAAGGCAAACTGGGTGTAACTCGTGGTATTTCAGAGTGTCTGAAACTTGCTAAGTCATAGATCTTAGAGGTGAGATTCATTTGCAATTAATGGCATAAAGAAGCAGTGCATCTTGGAAAAAGGCAACATAGAAATAAATAGATGAAAACAACTTGCATTGGTTCTTTGCATTTTCATTTCACTTCCTGAAAGCTCTTTCAGTTTTCCAGGAATCTTCTCCACGGTCCTGTTTGCTCTTTTCAAGGACCTTTCCTGGAGAATGAGGTGGAGATTCTGTCACAAGATGTGCCACCAATTACACCTTCTCTTGGTTTTCCACGCTTTCTTTGTGCAGCATGACTTTTGCAGCAAAGCAGAACAAATGATTGTGAAACTTTACAATTTGTCCTTTCTTTTCCTTGTGGACTGGGGACTTGTGCCATTGTGGGGTTTTCACTGAAGGAAACAGGAGGATGTAGCAGGACTTGTTAGGGAATGCAACCGTGCCTGAGTTCAGAGAAAGAATCTCCAGCACACTCTGGGAGCTCCCTGGGCTGGGCTCAGGTTCCACTGGGACTCTGCAGCAGGCTGGGCTCCAAGTGGGATCAGCAGCAGCTGCAAATCCCTCGGGGCATCTCCATTTTATTCTGCTAGGAACAAGCAATGAAACAAGTCAAGAAGTTGTGGTTTCTTTCTCCTGGTGGATTTTTTCATTTTATTTGACACTCCAGAGGCAATTTTCTGTGATGGCCTCTGTAAGTTGATTCTATTTCAACAGCACCAGCAACAGGGCTGGGGTTGGGCACTGTGAATGTGGCCTTTGTGGCTTTAATTCTCCTCCACTTAGTGCTCAGGGATTTGTGAGCATTTCAAGATGTGCTAATCATGATGCCTGTGACAAAAATATTGAGTTCACTGCCACAAAAGTGCCGTGGGTAGCAGTGATGGAAAGAGGCAATTGCAGTCGTACTGATAAAATTCAGGTGACAACCAGAAGAGGGACAGCAGCAGCCGTGATCTCCAATTCCCAAGGCAAAGGCAACAAGAGCCTCGTGCTGGCACCTCAGGGTGAGTAAAACAGTGCTGCAAACAGCGCTGGAACCCGATGGGTTCTTTCTCTGAAGGTTGGTTCAGGGCAGCACACCTGGGCCCTGAGCAATGAGGGCTGTTTGGGGGTGATTGTTGCTCTGCTCCAGAGTTCCCCTGGAAAAACCCCTGGGGAAGCCAAGGCAGGAGCAGCTGGGAAGGCGCTGGCGCTGCTGCTGCTCCTGCCCGGGAGCTGCGGATGGGCTGGGCCGGCGCCCACTGCGCTGCGGCTCCTGCTGCTGCCAGAGCCGGGCGGGACTCGGGGACAGCGAATGGACACGGGGGGACAGCAAAGGCCGTGGGGCTGCAGTGATGTTGGCGCTCGGGCCAGCGCCAGCACAGAGCTTGGGCCCTGACATTAACCCAGAGAGGAACCCAGGGGAAAGGCTCCATTTCAGCCTTTCTTTACTCATCGCTGTGAAGTGACCGAAAGAAAAGGAGAACAAGCAGGGCCTGATCCCTTCTCCTTTGGGAGGAGCCCTGAGCCTGGTGCTGTGAGGGGCCATGAGTGACCTTGAGGGGCTGTGAGGAGCTGTGGGTGGCCTTGAGGGGCTGTGAGGAGCAATGAGGAGCCGTGAGTGTCCACGAGGAGCCTCAGCCCTGGCAGGAGGAGGTCCCACCATGTCCCTAGGGCAGCACAGCCGTGAAGGGCTGTGAGTGCTGATGTGGTGTCAGAGTGGGCTTGGGGCATCTGGGAGGGGATGAGACCCTTCCCCAGCTCCAAATCACACCAAAACCCCCATTAATACGGCTTTCTGTCTTTAAAATGCACTGGGAAGTTGGAATTGACTGTAAAGCTTAATCCCAACAGGATACGGAAGGGAATCTTCCCAGTGAGGTGGCATGCAGCCACTATTAACAATGTGTAAGATTTTAAAGTCTAACACTAATAAATAGTACTAATAAGTAATAGTAACCACAATAACAGGGAAAAAGCCCCAATTCCCAACACACAGCACCACACCAAAAGGACAAACCTCATTTTTCTTTACTGCCTCAAGGCTCATGAGAAATAATTCCATTTACTTTCTGCCCCTCCAGATAAACGCGGCCATTTTCAGTGTTTAATACAAGCTACAACTGAGGGCAGAGGGAAGAACAGGGAGACATCTCCACTTTCCGTATCAAACCCGGCAGGTCATGGACAGCTGTTGTGGCACAATCCCTTATCACCAAAAGGCACAACACTGTCAAGTTCTGTCCAGGTGAAGCTTTGCTTCAACAAAGGAAAGCTCCTGGTTCAGGGTCACCTTCACTGCTCAAGCAGATACCTCAAGATCTAAAACAATGTCTTCCATAATGCCAGAGTGTAAGCAATCAAGCTTTTTCTTTTCTGCTGTACACACAAGCTACTCATTAAATACCTGGTGTCTGGAAAACATCCCAACAGATGCACTGATCAGAGTTCTGAGTGCACATTACCCACAACAGGCTCATCAGGGAATGACAATGATCTTACAACTAAGTCACTGTACATGGGAGTGGCTAACTCGGAGCTCAGGATCAAATTCTTTGGACACTTTTCCCTCGTATTCTTTGGGCACTTTTCCCACTCCTGCCATTATCACTATCTCAGCTCACTGCATCTGCAACTTAACAAAAACTCCTTAGTTTGTGTATTTAATGTGTTAGTAATAAATTTCACAGCCAAATTATTGAATATCCATAATTGTTTCACTGTCTATTGAAAAGACATTCATATAAAGCAAGTCACTGCGAAACCACGTGGTGAGGATCATTCTGGCAAGAACAGCCATTTTTGCACACCTATGTACTGTCAGAAGCACAGACCTACGATTCCTCTTGCACCCAGATCACAGGGAAGAGCCTGGTTCTCCGGGACACATTCCATGGGGCCTGGAGCAGCAGCCCAGTGCCAGAGATCCAGGGACCACAGGGTACAGTGCTGGGAAAGGGCATTTGGCAGCAGCTCCAAAGGGCCTGGGAAAGCAGAACTCCTGCAAAATTATCTGGGCTGATCTATAAAATACCATTCTGATTCACAGAGATCGACTGAACAGCGCCAACACTGTTAAGAAAGCATTCCTTTATCCCAGGGTGACCCACCTTGCACACGACCACCTCGGCAGTTTTCTCACGAGTTTCTGGATCCTTTACACTACGACACTTCCTGAATTCTCCCCCAAAGTTCTGCCCACTCCGTACCTCATCCACAGGCACTGTCCGTTGTCCGGAGCCACAGTCCCTTTTGGGGGTCAGTTCCATGTTGTGGCTCTTGACGCGTGCCCAGGTCACACGTGCTGACTTAAGGCTCTCTTATCTTATTGCTGTTGTTGGAAAATATACCAGTTTAAAAATTTTGTATAACATTAGTCGAATACTTTGTTTGTCTTTACCCCGGGAAAAGGAATTTTAAGTTTCTTTTCAGGACATTGTTCTGCCAGGTGAGGTCTGATGAACTCAACATATCTACAGACTGGGAGTAGCCCAAAGATACCCAGAGAGATAAAGGTTATCAACAGAACATCAACAGAACACCAACGGAACATCAACGGAACATGGGCGGCCATCTACAAACATCCACCCCAGACCCCACCTCCTACAGAGCTGAAGACATCTCACCCGGAAAGGACTGATAAGAAAATTGAAAAATGAAGATCTGATTTACATTGGAGGCGAAGGAGATTCGGATCCAATGGGAAACTGAACACTGGGGGTTGCTCAACTCTGGACCAATGAACTTTGAAACAATGCATCTCTATGGGTTTTGACTGTATAAAATTTGGGAGAAAATGCTGTAAAATCAGTGCATCATGGAATGATTCTTTCTGCACACCCGGGCTATGTGTGGATGAGATGATTTCTGTGGCACACCCTGCCCAGAACAACATCCTGGCCAGATAATAAAGGAATGCCTTGACTCTCTAAAATTGAAAATGTTGTTGGAGGGTTTTTGTTTTTCCCACAGTTTTGGTGACACTGTGAGGCCATAGCATTCCTCTTTAGTTAGGCACTCTCCTAACTAAACTTCCTCTTATTTCCTTGATTTAGTGTTCTGGGGAGTGCAGATCCTTGTAACTGGACCACAGGTGTGCAGTTTTCGCTGATCTTCCCAGTCCCTGGTTCTCTTTGCTCTCAAGCACTTTCCTGTTGCAGACGAACAGGTAAGCAACTGAGCAAAAAAGTTAAACGTATAGCTACGAAGTTACAGAGTTTAAACAGAACTACAAAATTCAGCAAAATACCAAATTCTTTGTATAGCTCCTTTCAAAACTTTAGAGGATGAGGTATTTAGCAAATTTGAAAGCAACATGGAATTACAGTAAGACACTTCGCAAAGCACTGGCTGACCAAACTCTAACTGGTCCAATTTCAAGTTATCCAGATTTTGAGAAGAGGAAGCCAGAAGTGAGAGAGACAGCAAGAGAGAGAGAGAGAAGGAGGCATCCACAGTCCCGGCCTTGGATCCAGCGCCATCTCAGCTGCTGTGAGCTCCAGGGCCATGGGATGTGTCAGTGTCACACCTGTGTCACAGCCTTTACCTGCTCTGGTCCCTCTCACAGGTGGGGTTTTCAGGGTGCCAGGGGCTTGGCAGCTGCTTTGGGGCTGGATCAGAGGCTGCAGTGGCTGAGGGTGGGGCAGTGACTGCCCCACCTGCACAGAAATTGCCCTGTCCCCCAAACACACACTCCAGATGTTTGGGGCCATCCATCATTTCTCTGCTCTCCAGCACTGAGGCAACAGACTCTGGGTACAGCTCGTGCCCAGGGCAACCACCCCAGCAACAGAGCTCCATGGAGCTGCTCTCATGAACCCCCAGGAACTGGGGAGTACCCCAAAACCGCCTCCAAAATGTGGGTTGCCCCAAAACCCCTTCGAGAATGTGGAATACCCAAAAACACACTCAGGAACAAGTTCCCCCTCCCTCCATCATCGCCAGCCCTTGGCTGTCTTATTCCAGACCCTGCCCCACTCTCCCAATCCACACCCCAACCCATCCCACCCCTCTTGGACTTCAGGGACCCCTTCCCAAACCCTATTTCCCCCATTCCACCCCTCCCAAACCCCCCTGTGATAAACGAGTGAATGATAAATGCTGGCTTGCGCATATATGAATTTAGCATTTACAAATGATAATGTACTGTGTAAAAAATAAGTGTTAAGATAAAACATAATTAAGTAGAAACAAGGTTAGGGTGAATTGTAACTTCAAAATAGTTGTAATATGTTAGAAAATGTAGTAATAAATACATGGTAATAAATGTCTTTTAAGTTGATAAACCACAGAGCCAGGGATCAAAACATGTTAAAGAAACAAAGAAGATAACCACAGGCATCCCAGGAAGTCTGTTATCTCGACTCACACCTCCCAAAGGAACAGTCACCTACAAATTAAGTTGGAACTGAGGAAACATCGATGGGAGGATTTCTGCCTTCAGTTCTGAGGCAATCCAGAGGGTCCAAGACTCCAAGACAGGTGCTGCGCTAGCAGAAGGGGTCAAGGATCAGGAGGGGGGGAGTTGGGTGAAGTGTAAATTTCCTTCTAGGCTTAATGAATACGTAATAATTAAAGAAAGTACTTAAGTGCACAGTAAAATGAATGGATTGCGCCTCTGGCAAAATTGCTAAGTGTCCAGCTGTTCTTGCCTTTGCTCTATAAATAAATGTTCAATATGATGTTGCTAAAATTTCAGCTTGTGAATTCATTCATAGTACCATCCCAACCATCCTGCCCCACCCAATGCCCATCTCACCCCTCCTGATCTGCATCCCACTTCACCACATCCCCTTCCAACCCCATTCCACCCTCAGGGGCTGTGGAATCCGGGAATTTTGGGCTGGGTTTGAGTAGGTTTCAGTGGCACTGAGTTGTTTTGAGGTGACACATTGATCCCTCTTGTATTTAGGAGTGCAAAGCAATGGAGAAAACTACACCAAATATTCCCAAAACCCCCAAATACTCCGGAACATTTCTCCAAAACCCAGACTCCCCCCAAACACTAGTAAAGAGGGAGGCTTTAGATGTCTTTGATTAACTTGTTAATTTTTATCCCAATTTTTGTGTGTCTTGAAGGCATGAAGATGTATCCAAAGAAAATTCAGGCCAAAATAAAAGGACCACCAGCCAGATGTCTTCCCAACGTGGCTCCTCCGATGGGTGATGAAGTTGAAGCAGAGGACGAAGCTCTTTCCACAATTGGGGCACTCACAGGGCTTCCCTTACCAATGGCTCCGCTGGTGTTGGGTCAAGTGAGAGCTGTGGCTGAAGCTCTTCCCACACTCGGGACACTCGCAGGGCCTCTCCCCGGTGTGGATCCTCTGGTGGCAGATCAGGCTGGAGCTGTGGCTGAAGCTCATCGCACATTGCCCACACTCGCAGGGCCTCTCCCCGCTCTGAGCCCTCAGGCACCGCGGCGGTTCCGGGGCTTGTTCCCAACAGCTCCGCTCAGCCCTCACGCACCGCGCTGGGGCCGCCACGCACTTTTCAACCCCGGCCGCCCCCACGGGCCGGGCCCCGAGGGTCCCGCTGCCGCCGCCTCGGCCCCACAGAGCCCAGAAACCCCGGAAAATCGCTCCCATGCACTAAAATACCTTTCCGTGCGCAGCGAGGGGCGCGGGGGAGCCTTCTGAACTCCCCTGCCCTCAGTCCCTCCCGGGCACGGCCGGGCATTAGCTCGGCTCCCGGGGCTGTGGCCCGGCACCGGCTGCTGCCACAGGGCACGGGGGTGCCGCACTCGGCCATTAAACCCAACAGATTTGGGGAGGAGGGACAGCCCCAGAAAGCCTCGGGGAGCCCTCGGCAGCTTGGAGCTGCACGAGGCCCAGAAAGGATGCCCTGGACACAGCGGTGGCCCCAGCAGCGGCTCTGCCCCCAGCACGGGGCTGTGTCCCACACCCCACGCTCCAGCCCGAGGTTTGGGGGGTGGGAGCGGAGCTGCTGCACGGAGCTTCCAGCCCCACCAGCCGCAGCTCTGATCCCTTGGGACGTGACGGCAGGGACGGGTGTCCGCCGGCGCTCGGGGTCTGTCAGCTTTTGCAATCCAGAGGGATAAACGGAGTCCAAAGTGGTGTCCATTTCCATCACTTGCCATTTCTCCTTTCTTTTCCTTGACGGATTTCACAGCGCTTCCTTTCACCCCAGAGACTAAGAAAACAAAATTCCTGGCTGCACCTGCAGCTTTCCACAGCACGGGATGGCCCCAGGCGTGATGTCAGACACAGCCGGGATGGGAATGCCAAAGAACAGGAGGAGGAGGAGCAGGAGAGGAGGAGGAGAGACAGAAGAGGAAAGACTCCGAGTGGGGAGGAGAGATGGAGGAGGGGAAGCGGGAGGAAGAGGAGGGATCAAGGGGGTGGAGCAGAAAGAGAAGCAGGAAAAGGAGCTGCCACGTGTGTCCATCGCTCTCTTTGTCCGCAGCCCTCGGCCCCGGGAGCATCGCCCCCCGCATCCCGCAGGTGACCGGGCAGGGGGAGCTCGCCCCAGAGATCTTGTGCGGTGCGTGGGGTTCTTTTTGGGAGGGGGGGAGGGATTTTTGGAGCTTGTAGGACTCCAGAAGCGAGCCCCAAATATCTTTGGTTGATCCTGGGAGGCTTTGTTTGGTTTTTTTGCGGGGGGGGAGGGGGCGGATGTTTGGACTCCAAATGTGAGTCGCAAATGGCCCTGGGGGGATATTGGGGAGTCCCCGGCACGCGGGTTTTTGGGGGTCCCAGTGGCGGCTGGCGGGAGAAGTGGGATGGGGTGGGATGGGGCCCGGGGAGGGTGGGATGTGGATTGGGGTGTGGGATGAAGTGTGGGGGAGGGGGATGGGTGGGCTGGGGCCTGGGATGAGGCAGCCGAAGGTTGGGGGTGATGAAGGCGTGGGGACCCCAGTCCTTCGGGGCTTGCGGGGTATCTGCCACCTGTGAGGGAGTTTTGGGGTAGCCCTAATCCTTCGGGGGGTGGCACTGGCAGCGGGGGACACGTGTCTCCGGCAGCTCTGGAGCCCAGCTGCGCCCCCCTGGGCCCCAGCGGCGGCGGGAGCGGAATTTGGGGGGGAAGGTGTGGGGCGGGCAGGCCGGGCCCCCCCGCTGGGCGCTGTCCCGTTGGGGCCGAGTGCGGGGGGAGCTGTCCCGCGGGGCCCGGCCCTGCCCGGGCACGGCTGATGCCGCCCGCCCGCGCTCCGCACTGCTCCGGCCTGGTGCTCGCAGTGCCGCGCGGGGCGGGGCCGCTTTGGGGACCCCCCCAGGGCAGAGCGCGGCTGCTTTGGGGCTGTGGGCACCTGCCCGGCGCTGGGCATGGGCCGTGTGGGGGCAGCTGGGGCCGTCCTGGTGGCACTGGTGGTGCTGGGAGTGCCCCCGGCCGCGGGGTGAGCGGGGCCGTGGTGAGAAGGGGGGCGGGGTCTGGGACCCCAAATTGAGCGACATGGGGATTGGGACCCCCAAAGTGGGCAGGAGGGGCCTGGAAGCCCCAGAAGCAATCATGGGAGAGGGGGGATGGGGATTGAGGGGATGATGAGGAAAGGGAGAGAAAAGCAGGGGAAAAGAAGGGGCTGGGACCCCCAAAGAGAGCGGGAGGGGGATGGGAGACCGAACTTGACTTGGGAGGTGTGTGTGGGTTGGGAGAAGGATGGGAAAGGGGAGGAGAGGGGAGGGAAAGGTGGGGTTAGGATGGAAGAAGGGCGGTTCAATGGGGGTCCAGCCCTGTCCCCCAGCACTCGATCCCCGGAGCAATTCCCTGGGGCTCTGGGGGAGGTGGATCTGCACTGGGGGGGTCCCCAAGCCCCCTGTCTATCCCTGGGGCTGATCGGGGAGTTCGCCCCACCCAGCAGCCTGTGCTGTGGTAGCTGTGGGGCAGAGGAGGGTGGGGAAGGGGGTCTGGTGTTAGAGCAGAGGAAGAGCGGGAGGAAGAGGAGAGAGAGAGGAGGAGGAGCAGGAAAAGGAGGAGCAGGAGAACCATGAGGTTTCACCACCCACTGTGTCCGCAGCACCCCCGGCTCCGGGATCATTGCCCCCCCACATTCCACAGGTGACCAGGGAGGGAGAGCTCAACGCAAATCTATCAGGGGGTCTCCGGGAGGGTTTTTTCTTTTGGAGGGGTATTTGGACCTCGCAGTTTCTGGAATTGAACCCCAGATATCTTTGCATGTCCCTGGTGAGGATTTTCTGGGCCAGAGGGGATGTTTGGATCTTGCAGGACTCCAAAGCTGAGTGTGAAATGGACTTTGGGGGAATACTCAAGGGGATCCATGTGGGAATTGCCCGGTATTGGTGGGACAGGACATTGGTTTTGGGGATCCCTGGGAGAGCCGGGCGGTGGAACGCAGGACTCCCGGAGTGGAGAGAGCAGAGGGGATGTTTGGATCTTGCAGGACTCCAAAGCTGAGTGTGAAATGGACTTTGGGGGAATACTCAAGGGGATCCATGTTTGAATTGCCCGGCATTGGCAGAACAGGGCATTGGTTTTAGGGATCCCCGGTAGAGCCAGGCAGTGGAACGCAGGACTCCTGGAGTGGAGAGAGCAGAGTGGGGCGATAGCGGAGCTGGGGGACCCCTGGCAGCCTGGAGGGGTGGGGGAGCCTGGAGATGAGGTAGGGCCGGGACACTGTGACGCTGAAAGGGGCGGCGGAGAGAGGGCCAAGCCCCGAGTGCCTGGAGTGGGGGGGAGCCTGAAGAGGGGGACCCTGGGAGCCCTGGGAGCCAAAGCAGCATCAGGGAAGAAGGGACCCCTGGGACCACCGAAACGCCACGGCATCCCTAAGCAGGAGCCTGGAGAAGGGGGATCCCCAGGACCCACGGGAGCCCCAGCAGCTTTGGGAAGGGGGAACCCCAGCACCCCAAAGCCAGGAGACTGGAACAGGGGAACTCCTGGGAGGCTTTTTTTGGCGTCACTCTTGATTTTTGGAGGATTTTATAGGCACAAAACACTTGGTGACTGTCGCGTGATGCGTGGCGGTCGGTGATGGAAGCAATGGGACAGATTGCATTGGATGCAAAAAGCCGATTTTATTGATACAGAGCTGAGTATTTATACTTTTTCAGCAGTAGCTAAAAATAGATTCTTATATAAGCACTATAACAACCTTACCTATGTTTTTCATAACATTGCAGAGCTAGAAGCTAGCGCTAACCAGTACAGGTACATACCTAACATGCTTTTCTCTTATGCTCTCTATTTCGTGGTAGGCCACACTGCTTGCCATGGTTTGCGGCCTAGCAGCGTTGCCGCGTTCACTTCTGACACGAGTTCAGCAGTGCTCTCACTTCTGCTTTCTAGCTGTAACTCCACATCTCCCCTTTTCTTTTCCCCAAGCAGGATTTTCTTTGCTGACTTGTCAATTAGTTTCTGAACGCATTGCAAAACACATGGCAAACAAAGCATCGTAAGCAACAAAATGGCTAAAGTATAAATTCCTGTTTTAGCTAAATGTTTGAGCTAGCCAGTCAGTCCCCATCCTCCAAGCAGGTTTCAAAGCCAGTCGTTGTCACCTACAACTCTCAGTTTGGTGACACTCTCTCGAAGGGCCTGTATGTTAGCATGGATAGGCAAAGAGAGATCAGACAGGTTCATGCAGCATAAGCCTTCAAAATCATCACAACCGTGCCCGTGTGCTAAAAGCAAGAAATCAATTGCAGCTCTGTTTTGCAGTGTAGCATGTCTTAGGCTATCAACATCAGTTAGTAAGCCTGTTAAAGCAGAACCGGCAGCATTAGTTTGTTTCGCAAGCCAGCAGCCAAGGTTATTCAGCGTTTTCAGTGCATGTGCCGTTCCAATAGATGGGATGATAGAAGTAAACACTCGGGCTCCTAGGTTCCAAGATTCCACATTGTCATCACAATCCTGACTATATGTGTGAGTGCTGCGTTTTGCGCACTCGTACAAAGGTGGTAAGCTTCTTTGAAAAGATCGGAAAGAGTGAAACGTGGTTAGTTGCCCGAAAGTGCAAGGACCTCCTACAGCTTTTCCTGGTATTCCCTTCCAAGCTCTGTTTCCACATATTAAAAAGATATTGTCTAACAATCCGATAGGAATGCTTCCGGGAGTAATTGGTTGGGGCAAAGTATGATTACACCAGGCAGAGGCATTGGTGTAAATTCCTGTTCCTGAAATGTCAAGGCCAAATTTTTTGTCAGGATTTCTGGCAGTATAATTTAGATAGAAACACACAAAAGATTGCATGGATCCAAAAATGTCTAAGTCTTGGGGTGGCATGGGGAGGGGGAAATTAAGAACCTTATTTACTCCTAATCCTGTGTCATTAGAGAAGCACCATCCAGCTGGTTCACCAGCTTTTTTGCGCCAAGTTTCTCGGCACCACCAGGTTGGCTCAATGCGACCCATAGCAGTGCACTCTCTCCTGACTGTTAAAATTGTACAAAGCATCCCATTCACTTTTCACTAGAGGTATGGCCACCAGACCGGTTTGGAAAGAGTCACCAGGGGAGGTCATGGAAAGGCACAGCGTGGATTCGTTTAAAGCTTCAGCTAGCATAAACTGAACATTGCGTTCTGGAAGGGGTGGCATCGCAGTCACCTCTCCTTCGTCGAGAAGGAGTCCTACTAGGAGGACTAGACTGACAAGGCAGATCTGAGTCCCAAAGGTACCAATGTGGGAGCCAGCCATACCCTTGTCCACACAAAAATTTTAAAATGATGCAGTTATCATAAGAATAGCACAAAGGATCACACTGTGGGCAATGGGCACGGCGGCGATGCGATATGCAATACCACCGCCTGTGACACTTTCTACAGTGACACAAAACCCACACTTGATGGGAATAATCTTTACATATGAAATAGGGTATAGGGTTATTTTCTAGTTCAGTTTTTTCCTTAAATTGTCTCCAGTGCTGCTCACGAAGTGAGACCTGACTGGAGATTATTGGTTGTACTGTATCTGGAGTGGGTTGTCCACTGAAATCAAAGAGTGGTGTAAAGTCTATAATTCCTCTGGAGTTAAGTAAAAGTTGGTTAAGATGGTAGTCAGGCGGATATGACTTCTGCTGAGGCCGAGGAGGTGACTTGGCAGATCTCTGGAACTGAGGCCGAGGCTGGGACGGCCAGGATTTCCTCTGTTAATGTGCCAGGGTGGTCAGGATTTTCAGGATCCTTAGGAGATGTATTCAAGGATTCTCTGAAGGGTTTCACATTCTTAGCTGGGATCCACTTTGGGCCAGTCTCTGCGGAAACACAGGCAAAACCCCTTTCCCATGTGATGGGGGATAAGGTCCCATGATCTCACCTGTTTCCAGGTCCTTCACAAGGGCTGGGGCCTTCTGTTTGACCTCTAACTGTTGGTTATTGCCAAAGTGCTGAATAATCAGAGGGTTGGGATCCATTAGGGAACAATTTAAGAAATTAGAAACATGCAATGCTTTCTGTAATCACTCAGCTGGGGTGGCATTCCCCATTCTCCCTTTTTTTGTAATAAAAGACGTTTAAGTGAACAGTGAGCTCTTTCAATGATAGCTTGGCCTGTTGAGGAATGAGGAATTCCAGTTTTGTGTATCACTCCCCAGAGGGCAAGAAAATTTGCAGCTCTCTGGGAAATATACGTTGGGCTATTATCAGTTTTGATTTGTGAGGGAATTCCCAAGACTGCAAAAGCACCTGCAAAGTGACGACAAACATCTTTTGCTGTCTCTCCTGTATGACAGGAGGCAAACAGGGCACCTGAAAAGGTGTCAATAGAAGAATGTGTATATTTAAGTCGACCAAATTCGGGAAAATGAGTAATATCTGTTTGCCAAATTTCGAGGCTTTGGAGTCCTCTAGGGTTAACGCCTCCAGCTAGAGAGGGAAAGGTGTGCCTTTGGCAGTCTGGGAACACAGCCACAATGCTAGAGGCTTGGCGAGAAGGTAAAGCGAAAGTTCTTGCCAGCGCAGCAGCATTTTGGTTAAAAATGAGTGACTGATTTTTGCCTGGGAAAAACGATCAGGTATCACCTGTGCAGGCAGCGTTAGTAGATCTGCTTGGCGATTTCCTTCTGCAATAAAACCGGGTAAAGTAGTGTGAGATCTAACATGCATTACAAAATATGACTCTTTTCTGTTATCCAAAAGGAAAAAAAGTTGCTGTAACCAATAAAATAAATTTGCATTAGACACATCTTTTAACACAGCAGCTTCAGCTCTTTCTACGAGTCCTGCAACATAAGCAGAATCAGTTATGATGTTTAAAGGAACAGACCAGCGTTTAAAGGCTCGTATGACAGCTGCTAATTCAGCAATTTGAGGGGATCCTGAAACAGTGATGACATCTGAGTCCCATCGGTTGAGATTTGAGTCCCACCACAGTATTACTGACTTGTGAGTGTGGTCAGATCCATCTGTAAAAACAGTTAATGCTTGTAATGGGATTTCGCTTCTCTTGGGTTATGTTAAGAGATGAAAACTGACTGCCACGAGCTTGTGCTGTGGGAGATGTGTAGAAAGTTGTCCAGAGAAGTCGGCGAGAGCCATTTGAAACGCTTCAGACTCTTGAAGTAGCCACTGTAAGTAAACAGTAGTAACAGGCAAACAAATAAAACTGAAATCAACACTTGCAAGTGTAACAAGGCTTTGTCTAGGTTTTACAATGAGCAGAGCAAATATTTCATGTCGAGTGCTGATTGTTTTGGACATGGTGTGGCAAAAAAATCCATTCAATAATTACTAAAGGGTCTGGCAAATTAAGGTCCCACTGAAAAATGAAAGCATGGGGCTGCTTGGCTGGATTTAAAATTATTAAAGAAAAGGGCAACTCAGGAGCCTATCGGCCTGCTTGTTGGTTTGAGATAGCATCAGCTACTTTTTGTAATGCTTGGCGAGCTTCCAGTGTAAGCTGCCGAGGTGATAATAAATCTGCTTCCCCTTTTAACAGAGCAAACAGAGGACTTAAATCTGCA
Source organism: Acanthornis magna (assembly GCA_036785705.1). Lineage (NCBI taxonomy): Eukaryota > Metazoa > Chordata > Aves > Passeriformes > Acanthizidae > Acanthornis > Acanthornis magna. The sequence goes on from JAWUZG010000905.1 coordinate 71,325, forward strand.
TTTGACATTCCTAACAAGGAACGAACTCAATTAATTGTTCCTAAAAGTTTTTGAGCATCATGCAAAGTACAAATGTTGGTTTGAATTTGTAAGGGCTAAGGGGAAATACTCTGGGTCTTAATTCGCCAGCCAAGGTATTTCCAAGGGGGTTGACGCTGACTTTTTTCAGGAGCAACACAAAGTCCTGCTTGGGTTACAGCATTGCTGACAAGGGCTAGGCCTTTCTCCATAACTTCTTGTTTTTCTGCAGCAATTAGAATGTCATCCGTGTAATGATACAAAAGAGTGTCAGGCATGTCCCGAAGAATGGGGCTGAGGATTTTTGCAACAAACCACTGGCAAATAGTGGGGCTATTTTTCATGCTTTGGGGCAAGACAACCCAGTGATACCTTTGCAAGGGTGCTTGCATATTGGTGCTTGGGACAGAAAAGGCAAATTTAGGTGCATCCTCAGGATGCAAGGGGATATCAAAAAAGCAATCCTTTAAGTCAGTGGCTGTCAAATGCCAATCTTGAGGGATCATGGTAGGAGATGGGAGGCCAGGTTGGATTGCTCCCATGTTCTCCATAACAGCATTAATTTTATGGAGGTCATGGAGCAAGCGCCACTTGCCAGAGTGTTTTTTGATTATAAATACAGGTGAATTCCAAGGACTGGTGGAGGGAACTATGTGTCCTTTTTGAAGCTGTTCCTGGACTAATTCAGTGAGTGTGCACAGTTTAGGTAATGGCAGGGACCATTGATCCACCCAAATAGGTGTATTAGTTTTCCAGGTTAATTTCAGGGTGTCGTGCGCTTCAATGGTCCCCACTAAAAATCAGACTGAATTTTGAAACCCCATTGAGAGAGTACATCTCGTCCCCATAAGACCATGGGCACAGGTAAAACAAATGGTCTTACAGAGGCTGTGTGGCCTTCTGGTCCTGTTATTTGAATTAGGTGCAGACTTTTATAGCTGCGACTGCTTCCTCCGATCCCAGTGAGGGCTTGGGGCACCTCCATGAGGACCCAATGTGGAGGCCATTTATCTTGAGAAATGACAGAGACATCAGCTCTGGTACCTAAAATACCAGTGAGTGTAATTTGTTGTCCTTGTAATGACAGGGTGCATTGGCAGATAAGATGTTTATTTGAAATTGTTTGTGTCCATAATGTTTGCGGGGTTTCTGTGGAAT
>JAWUZG010000905.1:77500-80000 GCA_036785705.1 Acanthornis magna
TAGCGGATTTTTGGAGCAGGCACCTCCCAGGTCGACGAGCCTTCATCTTCACCCACTAAACCCTCCGGCAATGGAATGGGGTCCCAAATCTGCGGGATGGACTCCTTCTCTCCTCCTGCTCGAATCCATAACTTCTCGTACAACGACTCGAGATGTTCCCCTTTCAAAAAAGCAACCAGAGTCTCATCTGAAGACTGTGCCAGTCTATGCAGTCTCCGCGCTTGGATGCTAGGAATGAGCGCCGCTAATTTGATGACACCCAGGCCGCCGTCTTTGCACCTCGAATACAAGATGGCATCACACGTGCTCGGTGGAAGATGAAGCCACTCTTTGACTGCAGCTCGAATAGTCAGATCCAGACGCTCGAGGAGCCCACCAGGTACATCAGTGTGGTCAGCCAGATATACTAGCCTAGGGATGGTATAGACTTTCAGTATATCTACTTTCTGGAGGGGCTTAAGTGGTGATTCACCTATCCGAAGTAACCAACCCTCTAATTTTTGAGTCAATCCCGGGTCGGCAAAGCCAGTCCAGGGATCAACCTTGATGCCCAGATATTTCTCAGAGTGCCCTGGGTCTATCATGTTCAGGGGGGTGCCATTTACTGTCCAAACAGGGCAGTCATTGATGGTATATGAATCTTTTGTCGGTTTGATGTAAAAACCGTGGCATTTCTCCCCCTGAGTTTTGAGACCAGTACGCTCACAAAAGGTCTCTAAGATCTTAATGTTCTTTTTCATACCTCCCCAAGAGTCACTCAGTAGCACCAAGTCATCAGCAAAGGCCATAGCCGTAATTCGAAACCCCCCCTGATGGTACCCCTCTCCATCTGCCTCTAACTTGCACAGAAGGGGATCGAGAGCCAAATTGAATAATACAGGTGACAAGGGATCGCCCTGTTTGACACCTGTAATAATCCTTATCGGGTCTGTCCTCTCTCTTTTGGTAGTAATATACGTACTGATGTCTCTGTACATTTCCCCCACCAGATTTATTATATGGGGGTCCACCCTCCTTTGGGACAGACCACTAAGGATATGTTGGTGACTCACAGTGTCAAATGCCTTGGCTATGTCCACAAAAACAACAGCCAACTCTTGTCGCTCCTTCTTAGCATGTTTTATAAGAAGCTGGAACAGCTTCAAATTTTCGGAACAGCCCGCTGCACTAACAAACCCCTTTTGTCTGGGGTGAATAGGGCAAGCCTTGGACAGTCTCGCCACCAGGATTCTGGAGAATAACCTAAGCACCACTGATGCTATGGTGATAGGCCTCCAGTTGTTAACATCCTCAAGTCTTTCAGAATCAGAAGACTTAGGGATCAAGGCCGTCCTGCACCCTCGTAGTGCATCCGGAATAGTTCCGGAGAAGAGCCAGAGGTTGAAGATTTCACTCAACAGGGAAAACTTAGGGTCTTTTTTAGTAAGATGACCCACAGTAATCCCATCTGGCCCAGGAGCGGAGATCTTACGCATCACTTTAAGATTTTTCGCAACCTCCTTCTCAGTTATTAGGGCCTCAAAAGCCCCATTATCTGCCACCATATGTGGCGGAAAGGCCTCGAGGCCCTTAAACTCGTCAGATGTCTCCCATCTAGATTTAAAAGCCGAATGGACCATAGCAGATGGAATTTCGCATTTTAGGGCGTCAATATTATCCAATATGACGCGCGCAAGTCTCCCTCTGTGCAAGTAGAACAGCCTTTGATATCGGAGATATTTCCCCCTTCTCTTTGCTCTTTTTTGCATCCAATTAGTTTTTCTGCTGGATGCTTTCCGACCACTAGACCTTTGTGACTTTGCACCCTTGACTACCTTTTCCTGGCCAAGCGTTCCCAGGTGCTCCTCATAAACACCATTCACCACTTCCTGAGGATCCTGCCCATCTAATATTCTCTGAAAAGCTCTTCTGCAAATGGTAAGTCGACCAGCCGATAACCACTCCAAGATCTTATCACTATACTGGAGCTTTGTGTCTCCCTCTTCTGGCAAAGCAGCAGGCTGAGGAAGATATTCTATCCCCAAAGGGGCGCCCTCAATCTCAGATGGAACCACTCGTGAGGGAGCTCTCAAAAGGCGCCTCTTATCACTTATCTGCTTTGCAGTCTTTGTTGGAAAATGCTCCTTAATTAGTTTATTAATATTGCGGTTACCGGCATAAGTCTCCTCCAATTGCCTAAGAAGAGCCACCTCCTCCTCGGACCACACCTTCTTGTGGGCTCCCCTTGCTGTCGATTCTTTCGGCCTGGAGGCCTCAATGCGCTCTAAATTTCGCACAAGAGGGTGCGCCAACCTCTTGTGCTAGGCCAGGCCAACCTTGGTGGAAAAACCCCTCTGGCATACCTCACAGACCCAATCTCCCACGGGAACCGCACACACCGTCCCTTTGCATCGGGGGACATGACATGCAATACTGTGGTACTTAAGATTTTGTTTACCACATTTTGAGCATCTAAACATGATCTTCTTCCGGCCATGGGCCCTCTGTAGATGTTCAATCA
>JAWUZG010000905.1:90000-95000 GCA_036785705.1 Acanthornis magna
CTCCTTCCTTTTTTTCCCCCTTCGCTTCGGTTCTCTCTCCGGGCACGCGCCCTTCGAGAGTCTCGGCCTCGCGCGCCCTCGACTCACACACGCGCGGGCAAGCGGGAAGGTGGAGGCTCGGCTGGGGCTGACCCGCCCCCGAGGCCGGCCCCCCCCGCACCCACCGGCCGGTCGCGGGCGACCGGCCGCCGGCGGAGGTTCGGCAGCAGAAGGGGCTCGCGCGGAGCGAATCCCCCCCCGCCTCGACGCGTCCCCCCCCACCGGGCCACGCGGAAAGCACCGGACGTGCTAGAGGAGACAGCGACCCGACGAGGCGGGCGCGGCCCGGACACCGAGGCCCCTCACGGCCGGGGCGGCTCGCTCTGCGGCAGGCGGCGGCGCGGCAAACGAGCGCCGTGCGGCGGGGGTGCGCGGGGGGGGGCCCTGCTTTCCCCCCCGCGTCCAGCCCCCCGCCGGGGCTTCACACACAGCTCTCCCCCTTTCTCTCTCGCTCACCGTCAACTGCTCGGCTCAGCTCAAAGCCGCACCGCCACCCGAGCGCCGCTCTGCGGCCGGCACCCACGGGCGCAACCCGGACCGAGGCCAGCACCGGCACCTCGCACGGTTTTTTTAAGGACACCTGAGAGCTCGCGGGGCCACGCGGCCGTCACACAGCCCGGGACGGTGAAGACGCCCTTCCCGGATAGCGGGGAGGGGCGACACCTCGCCTGCGACGGGAAGCGAACTGGAAAGGAAACCACCCTGCCCGAGCACCGGACACCACCGCGGCTTCCCCGTGACAGAGAGCCCGGAAGAGCCGGCCCGCCGGGGGCCCTCTCCGACGCGACCCAAAAAGCCTCATCGATCGGTCGAGAAAAAGAAGAGAGACGGAAGGAAGAAGAGCAAACCACGGAACGGCGACGAGGGCCCCACGGCCACGGTCCTGGGACGAGACGGCGACAGGGGCCCCACGGCCACGGTCCTGGGACGACGGCAACGGCAACCCAGCACGCGCCCCACCAGCCGGCTCCGCCACGGCTCCAGGCGGACGGACAGGGTGGGGGGTTGGCGCCGGTTGCGCGCGTGGCGTGCATGCGAGCACCCGAGGCCGCCGACGCCGGCGGCCACCCGCGGCTTTCCCATCGGTTACAGCGGAGCACGGGAGGGTGCCGCCACCCAGCCCGGCCGCGGACAGCGCTTTTCTGCCCTCAGCGAGACAACATCGGCACGGGACCGCCGGTGGGGCTGGGCGGAGGCGGCCACGGCAGGCCGCACGCCTCGCTCCTCCCGAGGAAGAACCCGTTCCAGCGTGCGAGAAGGTGCCACCGACCGTGCCGCGGGGCCACTGGCTTTCGCCCGCCTCGCAGCGATCGGCTTTCCCTCCGGAAAAGCCGGGGGACGGCACACAAAGGGCAGCAAAAAGGCACATGGGCGCATCGCACAACCCGCGCTAGCCGCGGGGGCCGCGGGCCACGGGGCAGGGGGGCGAGGCCCGCGCCTCTCACTCCCCCTCCCCGCCCCAACCGCTCGTTCTTCTCTCTCTCTCGGCTTCTTTTCCCTTTCGGGTGTGGCCCGCGCCCCTTCGTCGTGCGCTTTTCTCCGTGCCGCGGCTTAGGGCCGCAAGGAAAACAGAAGTCAAGGCAAGGCCGGAGCGGGCAAGCCCCCCAGCTTCACACGCCCACCGGCGCAGGGCCTAAAAAAGCGGACCTTCTCGCAACCCAGCCCCACCGGCAACCACGGCAGCCGCCGGGGCAGGCCAGACACCACGGGCCGCCCGGCGAAAGGAAGGGGGAGGCGCCGCCGCCTCGCCCGCGACGTTCCCGGGGGACTCTCTGTCGGGTTTTTCCGGTCCGCGCGACTCGGCAGCCGGCCACCGCTACCGGCCGGCCCACCGGGCCCTGGAAAAGGCCGAACCCGCTGCACGGGTGCCCCAGCTTAAGGCCGAGGAGGGGGAGGCCACAACAACAGCCGGCGGGGACGAGGCGCTGCCCACCCCGCCCCGCAAGGCATCGGGCGACTCCCGTCAGCGAGCCCCTCGAGCAACCGGACAAGCCGAGGCAAGGCCGCACGAGCGCACCAAGCTTCCCCGCGGCACTTCCGACACCAGTGGTACACACACACGTCGGGAGCGGGGGCCGAGGCCGCGCCGCCAAGCTCAGCCGACCGGGCCGTCCTCGGGACTCTCGGGGAAGGGCCGGGGAAAGGCCCGGCCAACCGCCGCCCCCGGCTGCCGGCCACCGCACCAGACCGACAGCCGGGAAAAAACGCGCCCGACCAGCGGGCCCCCGGCTTAAGGCCGAGCATGAGAAGGACGAGGCGCCGCCGCCTCACCGCCAGCAACACCGGTCTCTGGGGCCGGGGCCCCCGGTTCCGTGACGCCAGCCGCAGCCGGGTCAGAGAGCGGGACACGCTCGCCAGTGCTCTCGCTCTTTTTTTCTCTCTCTCTCTCTGTGCCTCTCGAAACCCTCAGCTTCGGACAAGGAGCTCACGGCATCGCCGCCACCTTCGCCACCATCATCGTCAAGCCGGTACGAGAAACACCGGGACCGAGCCACGCGACTCGTCCCGGCCGCTCGACAAAATCGGCCGGAGGCCGGCGGACAGCACGCGCAGCCGCCGCTCTCGGCTTTCGACACGTACGCCAGGTTGTCGGGACGCGGCCCTCTACTCGCTCCCATAATACGGGCAGGCGAGTCCGAAGGCCCAGACGCCGGCAAGAAGACCAATGGTACTTCACCGGGGCGGCGCGCGAGAGCACGCCGCCTTCTACGATGACGTAGCGGGAGGCAGCGAAAAACAGCGACCCCTTGGTGAACTTCCAGGAGGGGCGGGGACAACACGTCTACCCGAGCCCTGCCGAAATGCGCCTAAGTCCCGGGCCGGGGTAGACCTGGCCTCCTCCTGCCGCCGCGGACTGCCGGGGTAGACCTGGCCTCCTCCTGCCGCCGCGGACTGCCGGGGTAGACCTGGCCGCCTCCTGCCGCCGCGGACTACGGAGGTAGACCTGGCCTCCTCCTGCCGCCGCGGACTGCCGGGGTAGACCTGGCCTCCTCCTGCCGCCGCGGACTACGGAGGTAGACCTGGCCTCTTCCTGCCGCCGCGGACTACGGAGGTAGACCTGGCCTCCTCCTGCCGCCGCGGACTGCCGGAGTAGACCTGGCCTCCTCCTGCCGCCGGAGACCACGGGGTAGACCTGGCCTCCTCCTGCCGCCGCGGACTACGGAGGTAGACCTGGCCTCCTCCTGCCGCCGCGGACTGCCGGGGTAGACCTGGCCTCCTCCTGCCGCCGCGGACTGCCGGGGTAGACCTGGCCTCCTCCTGCCGCCGCGGACTGCCGGGGTAGACCTGGCCTCCTCCTGCCGCCGCGGACTACGGAGGTAGACCTGGCCTCCTCCTGCCGCCGGAGACCACGGGGTAGACCTGGCCTCCTCCTGCCGCCGCGTACTACGGGGGTAGACCTGGCCTCCTCCTGCCGCCGCGTACTACGGGGGTAGACCTGGCCTCCTCCTGCCGCCGCGGACTGCCGGGGTAGACCTGGCCTCCTCCTGCCGCCGCGGACTGCCGGGGTAGACCTGGCCTCCTCCTGCCGCCGCGGACAGCCGGGGTAGTCCCGGCCTTCTCCTCCCGCCCCGCAGCCAGGGACACCCCAGCGTCCCGTAGCGCCCTGGAGCCAGACGGCGCTAGCAGCCCTGTCCCGCCCGGGGAGCCTGTTTCAAGGTCAAGGAGTATTTTCGACAAACATCGCCTCTTCTTCGGGAGAGAACTGATTTTTCTTTCGGTCAGAACAGGAAAGTCGGACAAAACCACGGGTTTTTGCCAATCTTTTTTTTTCCCTGCCGCGCTCGCGGGGAGCCCGTGCCCTAGGCTCGGCCTGCCGCACACCGACCCACTAAATAAAAGAGCCTCCCCACTACCCCCGCGGACCAGCCACCCGCGGACCCACCCCCCCCCCCCCAACCCCCTTCCCCCCCCGCCCCAGCGTCTCGGGGCGCAGCGCGGGGGGAGAAGCCTGTGGACGCGGCAGAGCCGGGCACGGAGCCGCCGGCCCTCCCCCGCCGCCCGACTTGCCCCGCCCACCGGCAGAGTCCGGGGCCGACGGCCGTCTTCCGGCCGGAGCCGGCGGCCGCCTTCCGGCCGCTTATTTCACGGTCGGGAGCGATCTTCGGCGCTCGCCGCGGCTCCGGGCGGCGGCGGGGGCTCCGGGCCGAGGCGCCAGAGCCTGGCACGTAAGCCCCCGCCCCCCCCCCCCCCCCCCCCCGCCCCGCGCGACTCGGTCCGCCTGCCGGCAGAGCCCGGCGCCGTTCTTTCGCGGTCGGGAGGGACACGGCGAGAGAGAGACACACACACGCACTGACACGACCTCCTCCTCCCGCCACAGACCGCCCCACCACCGCGCCAGCACACGCACACGCAGAGACACGGACGCGGTCCGGCCCAGACGGACAGGCAGACACAGACACGGACGGACACACAGACGCAGACACAGACACAGACATGCACGCAGGCGCAGGCGCTCACGCTCTCTCATTCACACGGGCCCTGTCCCCCACCTCCCCCCGCCCTGTCTTTCACGGCCCATTGACGGTGGGGGGCGCCCCGCCCTCCGCCAACAGCCTGTCTGGCGCCGCCCGCGGACTTTTCCCGCCGCCGCCCAGGATCCCCACAGCCATTTGGCACGGCAGCGGCCGCAGGGACAGGAGAAGACTGGTGCAAGGGGCAGACAGGGCGTTCGGTGAGCGGGCGGTGAAGAAGTAGGGCTGGCAGCGGGCTGGAGGTGGTGGTGGCAGCGGGAGGCCGAGGCAGGGAGTGAGCGGTGCAGCAAAGAAGGCGGGACGGGAGCCGGGCCAAAGGCACGGCAGGCTTTCGAGAGAGAGCCGGGAGCCGGGCTTCGAGAACTGACGCTGCTGTCTCTTCGGGCACGGAGCCGGCGAGATCGCCGCCGGGTCCTAAAGACGCCCTCCTTCCCTCTCCGGGAGCGGTGCGGGGAGCGGGCTGCGGACGGGGTGCCGGCACAGGGGGCC
>JAWUZG010000905.1:112500-117500 GCA_036785705.1 Acanthornis magna
CAGCGGAGCACGGGAGGGTGCCGCCACCCAGCCCGGCCGCGGACAGCGCTTTTCTGCCCTCAGCGAGACAACATCGGCCCGGGACCGCCGGTGGGGCTGGGCGGAGGCGGCCACGGCAGGCCGCACGCCTCGCTCCTCCCGAGGAAGAACCCGTTCCAGCGTGCGAGAAGGTGCCACCGACCGTGCCGCGGGGCCACTGGCTTTCGCCCGCCTCGCAGCGATCGGCTTTCCCTCCGGAAAAGCCGGGGGACGGCACACAAAGGGCAGCAAAAAGGCACATGGGCGCATCGCACAACCCGCGCTAGCCGCGGGGGCCGCGGGCCACGGGGCAGGGGGGCGAGGCCCGCGCCTCTCACTCCCCCTCCCCGCCCCAACCGCTCGTTCTTCTCTCTCTCTCGGCTTCTTTTCCCTTTCGGGTGTGGCCCGCGCCCCTTCGTCGTGCGCTTTTCTCCGTGCCGCGGCTTAGGGCCGCAAGGAAAACAGAAGTCAAGGCAAGGCCGGAGCGGGCAAGCCCCCCAGCTTCACCCGCACACCGGCGCAGGGCCTAAAAAAGCGGACCTTCTCGCAACCCAGCCCCACCGGCAACCACGGCAGCCGCCGGGGCAGGCCAGACACCACGGGCCGCCCGGCGAAAGGAAGGGGGAGGCGCCGCCGCCTCGCCCGCGACGTTCCCGGGGGACTCTCTGTCGGGTTTTTCCGGTCCGCGCGACTCGGCAGCCGGCCACCGCTACCGGCCGGCCCACCGGGCCCTGGAAAAGGCCGAACCCGCTGCACGGGTGCCCCAGCTTAAGGCCGAGGAGGGGGAGGCCACAACAACAGCCGGCGGGGACGAGGCGCTGCCCACCCCGCCCCGCAAGGCATCGGGCGACTCCCGTCAGCGAGCCCCTCGAGCAACCGGACAAGCCGAGGCAAGGCCGCACGAGCGCACCGAGCTTCCCCGCGGCACTTCCGACACCAGTGGTACACACACACGTCGGGAGCGGGGGCCGAGGCCGCGCCGCCAAGCTCAGCCGACCGGGCCGTCCTCGGGACTCTCGGGGAAGGGCCGGGGAAAGGCCCGGCCAACCGCCGCCCCCGGCTGCCGGCCACCGCACCAGACCGACAGCCGGGAAAAAACGCGCCCGACCAGCGGGCCCCCGGCTTAAGGCCGAGCATGAGAAGGACGAGGCGCCGCCGCCTCACCGCCAGCAACACCGGTCTCTGGGGCCGGGGCCCCCGGTTCCGTGACGCCAGCCGCAGCCGGGTCAGAGAGCGGGACACGCTCGCCAGTGCTCTCGCTCTTTTTTTCTCTCTCTCTCTCTGTGCCTCTCGAAACCCTCAGCTTCGGACAAGGAGCTCACGGCATCGCCGCCACCTTCGCCACCGTCATCGTCAAGCCGGTACGAGAAACACCGGGACCGAGCCACGCGACTCGTCCCGGCCGCTCGACAAAATCGGCCGGAGGCCGGCGGACAGCACGCGCAGCCGCCGCTCTCGGCTTTCGACACGTACGCCAGGTTGTCGGGACGCGGCCCTCTACTCGCTCCCATAATACGGGCAGGCGAGTCCGAAGGCCCAGACGCCGGCAAGAAGACCAATGGTACTTCACCGGGGCGGCGCGCGAGAGCACGCCGCCTTCTACGATGACGTAGCGGGAGGCAGCGAAAAACAGCGACCCCTTGGTGAACTTCCAGGAGGGGCGGGGACAACACGTCTACCCGAGCCCTGCCGAAATGCGCCTAAGTCCCGGGCCGGGGTAGACCTGGCCTCCTCCTGCCGCCGCGGACTGCCGGGGGAGACCTGGCCTCCTCCTGCCGCCGCGGACTGCCGGGGGAGACCTGGCCTCCTCCTGCCGCCGCGGACTACGGAGGTAGACCTGGCCGCTTCCTGCCGCCGCGGACTGCCGGGGGAGACCTGGCCTCCTCCTGCCGCCGCGGACTGCCGGGGTAGACCAGGCCGCCTCCTGCCGCCGCGGACTACGGAGGTAGACCTGGCCTCCTCCTGCCGCCGCGTACTACGGCGGTAGACCTGGCCTCCTCCTGCCGCCGCGGACTGCCGGGGTAGACCTGGCCTCCTCCTGCCGCCGCGGACTGCCGGGGTAGACCTGGCCTCCTCCTGCCGCCGCGGACTACGGAGGTAGACCTGGCCTCCTCCTGCCGCCGCGGACTGCCGGGGTAGACCTGGCCTCCTCCTGCCGCCGGAGACCACGGGGTAGACCTGGCCTCCTCCTGCCGCCGCGTACTACGGAGGTAGACCTGGCCTCCTCCTGCCGCCGCGTACTACGGAGGTAGACCTGGCCTCCTCCTGCCGCCGCGTACTACGGCGGTAGACCTGGCCTCCTCCTGCCGCCGCGGACTGCCGGGGTAGACCTGGCCTCCTCCTGCCGCCGCGGACTACGGAGGTAGACCTGGCCTCCTCCTGCCGCCGGAGACCGCGGGGTAGACCTGGCCTCCTCCTGCCGCCGCGTACTACGGGGGTAGACCTGGCCTCCTCCTGCCGCCGCGTACTACGGGGGTAGACCTGGCCTCCTCCTGCCGCCGCGGACTGCCGGGGTAGACCTGGCCTCCTCCTGCCGCCGCGGACTGCCGGGGTAGACCTGGCCTCCTCCTGCCGCCGCGGACTACGGAGGTAGACCTGGCCTCCTCCTGCCGCCGCGTACTACGGGGGTAGACCTGGCCTCCTCCTGCCGCCGCGGACTGCCGGGGTAGACCTGGCCTCCTCCTGCCGCCGCGGACTGCCGGGGTAGTCCCGGCCTTCTCCTCCCGCCCCGCAGCCGGGGACACCCCAGCGTCCCGTAGCGCCCTGGAGCCAGACGGCGCTAGCAGCCCTGTCCCGCCCGGGGAGCCTGTTTCAAGGTCAAGGAGTATTTTCGACAAACATCGCCTCTTCTTCGGGAGAGAACTGATTTTTCTTTCGGTCAGAACAGGAAAGTCGGACAAAACCACGGGTTTTTGCCAATCTTTTTTTTTTTTTATTTCCCGTTCCCCCCCCCCAGACCGCTCCCTGCCGCGCTCGCGGGGAGCCCGTGCCCTAGGCTCGGCCTGCCGGCACACCGACCCACTAAATAAAAGAGCCTCCCCACTACCCCCGCGGACCAGCCACCCGCGGACCCACCCCCCCCCCCCAACCCCCTTCCCCCCCCGCCCCAGCGTCTCGGGGCGCAGCGCGGGGGAGAAGCCTGTGGACGCGGCAGAGCCGGGCACGGAGCCGCCGGCCCTCCCCCGCCGCCCGACTTGCCCCGCCCACCGGCAGAGTCCGGGGCCGACGGCCGTCTTCCGGCCGGAGCCGGCGGCCGCCTTCCGGCCGCTTATTTCACGGTCGGGAGCGATCTTCGGCGCTCGCCGCGGCTCCGGGCGGCGGCGGGGGCTCCGGGCCGAGGCGCCAGAGCCTGGCACGTAAGCCCCCGCCCCCCCCCCACCCCCCCCCCCCCCCCGCCCCGCGCGACTCGGTCCGCCTGCCGGCAGAGCCCGGCGCCGGTTCTTTCGCGGTCGGGAGGGACACGGCGAGAGAGAGACACACACACGCACTGACACGACCTCCTCCTCCCGCCACAGACCGCCCCACCACCGCGCCAGCACACGCACACGCAGAGACACGGACGCGGTCCGGCCCAGACGGACAGGCAGACACAGACACGGACGGACACACAGACGCAGACACAGACACAGACATGCACGCAGGCGCAGGCGCTCACGCTCTCTCATTCACACGGGCCCTGTCCCCCACCTCCCCCCGCCCTGTCTTTCACGGCCCATTGACGGTGGGGGGCGCCCCGCCCTCCGCCAACAGCCTGTCTGGCGCCGCCCGCGGACTTTTCCCGCCGCCGCCCAGGATCCCCACAGCCATTTCGCACGGCAGCGGCCGCAGGGACAGGAGAAGACTGGTGCAAGGGGAAGACAGGGCGTTCGGTGAGCGGGCGGTGAAGAAGTAGGGCTGGCAGCGGGCTGGAGGTGGTGGTGGCAGCGGGAGGCCGAGGCAGGGAGTGAGCGGTGCAGCAAAGAAGGCGGGACGGGAGCCGGGCCAAAGGCACGGCAGGCTTTCGAGAGAGAGCCGGGAGCCGGGCTTCGAGAACTGACGCTGCTGTCTCTTCGGGCACGGAGCCGGCGAGATCGCCGCCGGGTCCTAAAGACGCCCTCCTTCCCTCTCCGGGAGCGGTGCGGGGAGCGGGTTGCGGACGGGGTGCCGGCACAGGGGGCCCGGGCTGGGGGAGCGGGCGGCAGGCATCGCAGACGGCCGCTCCGGCATGCAGCCGGCGGCGCGTGCAGGGCTGCCGGAGGCGAGCGGGCCGAACGGGTGCTCGCCGGCCTGGGCAGCGGCGCGGGGCTGCGAGTGCGACAGAAGAGGATTGGACGACCGGGCTCGGCGCCGGGCACGGGCGGCCAGGTCTGCCCCGGCCGCAGGGCGAGCGGGGAGACAGCGGCCGGCGCCGAGCGCCAAGTGCGGACGAGAGAGACCTGGTCTACCCGCCAAGGAGGCGGGGGGGGGGGGGGGGGGGGAAACGGCGGGCCCGGGCGGCCAGGTCTACCCCGGCCGCAGGGCGAGCGGGGAGACAGCGGCCGGCGCCGAGCGCCAAGTGCGGACGAGAGAGACCTGGTCTACCCGCCAAGGAGAGGGGGAGCGGCGGGCCGGGGCGGCCAGGTCTACCCCGGTCACAGGCCGAGCGCGGCGACCAGGTCTACCCGCCTAGGGGGCGACAGCGGCCGGCGCCAAGCGCCAAGTGCGGACGAGAGAGACCTGGTCTACCCGCCAAGGAGGGGAGGGGGGGAACGGCGGGCCCGGGCGGCCAGGTCTACCCCGGCCGCAGGGCGAGCGGGGAGACAGCGGCCGGCGCCGAGCGCCAAGTGCGGACGAGAGAGACCTGGTCTACCCGCCAAGGAGAGGGGGAGCGGCGGGCCGGGGCGGCCAGGTCTACCCCGGTCACAGGCCGAGCGCGGCGACCAGGTCTACCCGCCTAGGGGGCGACAGCGGCCTGCGCCAAGCGCCAAGTGCGGACGAGAGAGACCTGGTCTCCCCGCCAAGGA
>JAWUZG010000905.1:127500-130000 GCA_036785705.1 Acanthornis magna
GTGCCCGCGCGGCACCCACCCGCAGACAGCCGCCCGCACGGGGGGAGCCCGGGGGCGAGGCCCGCGCCTCGCCTGCCCTTAACCGACTCTGCGCTCTTCTCCGCCCGTGGCTCGCGGCGTTTTCGCGCCGCCTCTCGCTCTCCCCGGCCGCCGCCCGCCGCGCACACCCTGGCGGCGACGGGCCCCGCGGCAAAGGACGAGCTCCGCCCCAGCGGCTCGCTCCGGGAGCGGGAAGCTACGGAGCGCTTCCCGAGTCTGCATTTAGGGGGACGAAGGCCCTGGCGCGGCACGGCCGCGGCGACGGGCCTGCGAGGCGACCCCAGCCGCGCCGCCGGGAGGGGGGGTGTGGCCCCCCCCCCCCGGACGGCGATTGATCGTCAAGCGACGCTCAGACAGGCGTAGCCCCGGGAGGAACCCGGGGCCGCAAGTGCGTTCGAAGTGTCGATGATCAATGTGTCCTGCAATTCACATTAATTCTCGCAGCTAGCTGCGTTCTTCATCGACGCACGAGCCGAGTGATCCACCGCTAAGAGTTGTCTGGCTTTCGGCACCCGCACCGCACGCGCGGAGGGGCCGGGACCGCTCGCGTGAAGCAGCCCCTTTTTTTCGTTGTGGCTTTCGGCGAGGCCGCGCCTCGCCTCCAGACCGTACGACCGCACGACCATCGAAACGGAGGAGGAGGAGGAGGAGGGGAGAACCCCACACAACGCTCCGAAGGCCGGCAAAGGCGGGGGAGCCCGCGCTCCCGACCGCCTCCCCCCGCCACGCGGCGAGGGGAGAACGCCACCCCGCGCGCCGGTCTTCGGAGGCGGCCCAGGCGCCCGGGCTCGGCCCGGCCTCCGCGCGGAGGGGGCGCGCGGGCGCGCGCCGGACCGCGGGGGGCACCGGAGCCCGCCCGGCCTTCTCTGCTCACGGGACGACGGACACGCACGGCACACGCGGCCGGGGGCGCCGCCGTCGGGGCCCCCCCCCCCCGCACGCGGCTCCGCTTCTTCCCTCTCACCGCTCCGCCGGACTCCCCGCGCGCCGCCGCGCCAACCTCGCGCGGCCCACTTCTCCCCAGCGGCCTTGACCACGCCCGAGACGCACGCGGCGAGACGCCGCCACGCCGGCGCCCCCGCCCCGCGGGACCGCTCCCGCCGGGGGGTTGAAAGGCGAGCGTCTGCGGCCCGCTCCGCCGCCGGCGCCGGAGGCGGACACCACCGAGACGCGAGCCGGCGTCGCGAGCGCCCGAGGCCTGCCGGCCAGCGGGATCCGCCGCCGCGCCGGCCGCCCGCCCGGAACCGCTGCCGCCGCTTCGCACCTTCGGAGCCCCCTTCCGCGGGCACGCGCCCGGCAGAAGGCGCGCGGCGCTGAGCCGGGGGGCAACGCCCACTCTCCTCGTTTCCACGCGGAGACCGGGCGGCGGAGCGCCCCCGCGGCCGCCCGCGCGCCTTCCTTCGGCCGGCCCACACGCGGCCGGGAAGGGCGACGGGGAAGCGACGGGCAGGGCCCGGGCCGGGACCACCGGCGACGACGGCGGCCGCTGGGCCGGCCGACCGCCCCCCCACCAGCCCCCGCCCCCCGGGAAGAGGGGGGGGGGGGAGGGGGGAGACACCCGCCGAGCAGCGACGCCGCCGCTCGGCCCGGGGTGGCCCGCACTCGCCGGCCTCCGGCCACGGAGGGACCGCCGAGCGCTCGCCCGCACCGGGCGAGCGGTAGAGCGAGGCGGGCGGCGGACGGCGCCGCCGGTGCGTTCGAGAGGCCAAGACCGTCGAGGGGAGAGGCGCGGCCGCGCGCGGTGGACGGCGCCGCGCGCGAAGCCAGCGGCCGGTCACAGGGAGAACGGAGCGCGAGCGGGACGGGTTGCCGGCGGCCGCGACCCCGCGGCCGCAGGAAAGGCGGAGAGCGCGCGCTCTCCGCCGCCGTCGCCCGTTTCGAGAAGCGAGCGGGTCCGGCCCCGCGGCCGGCCCAACGCGCCGCGGTCTCTCCGCCGAGACCGGGCCGCGGAGAGGGGGGGGCAGGGCGCCCCTCCCCGGCGCGGCGCGGCCGCCCGCACGCGGCGGCGGGACGGCGCCGACGAGCGCGGGCGGCGGCACGGCGGCCACCACCGCGGGGGGGGGATCGGCGGGAGCAGCTCCCCCCACCCCCTCGCGGTGGCGCCCCCGCGCCGCCGTCCGGCACCGCCGCCGCCGCCGACCGCCGCCACGGCGGCGCCGCGCCGAGCCGCCCGAGTCTTTAAACCTCCGCCCGGCTCCGGCGGCCCCCCTCGGCTCCCAGCGGCGTTTGACGACGCCGAGGGGGCTTCGGGGGCGGCCGAGGCGCGGAGCGCTAGGTACCTGGCCCTGGGGCGAGGGAAACGACCTGCATGGCCCCGCGGGGGTGCCTCCCCCGCTGCCGCCTTCGGGGGAGCGTCCGCCCGCGGGGGCGCGCCCGACATCCGCCGCCACCACCGCGGCATCCTTCTCGGGGCCCGGGGTTTCCCTCAGTAGCCCGGCGCTGCGCCCGAGAGGACCACCGC